>AFQZ01000197.1:0-63794 GCA_000222935.2 Aciculosporium take MAFF-241224 | reverse complement strand
AGCTATATATCTAAGTAATACAAGAGCTATACATTTAAGTAGTATATTAATAGTAACCCTATTTAATAATACGGTATTTAAGAGTTTAGAGCAAGCTAGTGGTAAGAAGACCTCCCTAGCTATGCATCTAAGCAGTATAAGAGCTATACATTTAAGTGGCATATTAATAGTAACCCTATTTAATAATATAGTATTTAAGAGTTTAAAGCGAGTTTATAGTAAAAAAACCTCCCTAGCTATATATCTATAAACATAGTTTATATAGGTATATAGTAATCTAGTAGCAAGACTAATAGTAATTAGGAGACAGAGTGCTATTAAACACACTAAAGAGCTATTAAGTAAACCTATTATAATAGCAATCTAAAAAGCATAGAAGCAAGATCTGTTATATAAAACGCAGATAGTACTGCTTAGTAGTAGCAATATAATAGTTAAAAAGCACTAAGTAATTAACAAAAACAGTTTACTATATTTTAATATAAGGGTATATATGTTAGTAGGTATATATATAGAAATTCTAATGCTTACTTATAATAACCTTATAGCAGGACACTAGGGTGTAAGTAAGATAATTTATAGAGTAGCTAAACAGTACTACTAGCTAGGATTATAAAAAGATATAAAAAACCATATAAGCTTATGCTTAAACTATTAAGTTAACAAGCCTAGGTTATACTAACTATATAGCAAGCTAGCTATGTTACTAATCCTTAGCAGACCCTTTTAAGAGCTTTCTATAGACTTTATTACTAGCCTTCCCTTAATAAAACAAGCTAGTTAAAAGGAGCATAATATAATTCTTATTATTGTGGATTAATTCTTAAAATACGCGCTATATATAGCCATGTTTATAAGGATAATAAGCAGCGACCTTACTACTATCTTCCTTAAATATATGTTTAAGGACTATAGTACGCTAGAACGGATTGTTTTAAATAAAGGGATAATATTTACTAGTAGTTTTTAGAGAACCTTCTACTACTTATTAGTAACTAAACAACTACTTAGTACTGCTTTCTACCTATAGATAAACAGATAAATAGAAAGGGTTAACTAAGTTCTAGAGCACTACCTTAGAGCATTTAGAGCATAAAAGCAAACAAACTAGGAAGACTACTTACATTTAGCTTAATATGCTTATAACACTAGTAAGCACTTAGCCTATAGCTACTCTCTAGCGGAGTTATTATAAGGTTATTAGCTAAGGGGCCCAGACTATATTATAAAGGCACTAGATATTATAAACACACAAGCGGAGATAAGGGTATAAGAATTGTAATAACAATATAAGGCAACTAAGCAGCTACTATATATAACTTAAGAATAGTATACAAAGCATTATAATAAGAAAAAAGGCTTAATAAGTTTTTCGCTAAGTAACTATATGCTCCTATTAACTAAGAATATTAACCTTTATTAACTAAGCAAGAAGCTTATAGTAAAGTATTTAGAACCTTTTAAGGTTCTAGAGAAAGTAAGTGTATATAGACTGGCCTACTGTTTAGAGCTTCTAAATAATATGTGCCTATATAATATATTTAATATTACGAGTTTAGAGCCATATAAAGGTCTAAATCCTAATAAGGCTATAGCAATGTTATAGCTACCTATTTATAACTAGGAATTATATAAGGTTAAGCAAATTATAATACATAAGTATTAAGGCAAGCAGCGTAAATACTTAGTAAAGTAGAAAGGCTATAATAAATCAGAGAATTCCTAGGTACTAAAAAGGAACTTTAATATATAAGACATTATAATAAAATATAAAAGGAGTATAGTAGCAAGGTAGCAGAGTATATATACAACGTATTATAAGAAACATTAGCAATACTTAAAGATATATATCTCTATTAATACTAGACTAATAGCTACTAAAAGCACTACAACCTTACTACTAATAAGCTACTCTTGTTTAGAGCTATTATTAGATTTATTAGTACTAATAAAGTCAGATTTAATGCTAAGTAATTCCAACATAGCGCAAGGGACGGTTATGGGTGTAATGCACATAGCAAGGGGAGTTTCCCTTATAGTAGGCTTATACAGCTAGTAATAAGTTAGCTATTATAAAGCTATAAATAGACTAGGAGATATATATATCCTTACTATAGGTATAAATATATTATAAGCAGTTAGCGATTTCTATTTATATAAGCATAATAGTATAGGCAATGCCTTATAAGATTATAGTGTGCTTATTATTCTTAAGCTTAAGCTTAACGTCTGCCTAAAGATATACGTAGCAGGCATATTTATAAATATTAGAATTTTTTATCTTAGCTATTATAGCAGCTAAATTCGCCTGTATACTTATAATACCTTAGGAATTATTAGCAGCGGATTAACTATATTTAAGCAACAAACTTATAGGCATTTAATAGTAGTAGACACTATTAGTTTTCTTTTTTATTTCTTAAAACATTTTCTAGTAAAGAACACTAATTTAAGCGGGTATCTAGTAGTTAATTAGCAGTGACTAGAATAAGAACAATTATAGGGAACTGATGCTACTATACTTCTTATTATTCCTTAAGTAATAGGAATATTTAGCGCTATAAGCTATAATAATTAGTAATAGGATAGTAGAGTATAAGTAGTGTACTTATTATTATATGTCTTCCTATAGGGCTTAGGGATAATAATATATTTAAGAAGGTAAATAGGTTTAGTGCTATTAGAGTTTAAAAATATCTGCTAGGTTACTGCTATATAGCTATAATAATAATAAGGAATTTTTTAGATACTAGTAGTAAGTTAGCTATAGCCTAGGGATGTAAGTATTTAGATAATATACTAACTAACTCTAAAGACAGGTATTATAATATCTAGCTCCCTAGGAGGAGAAGGGGGAGCTATAGTAAAAGTAGTAGAAGATTAGCTAGTATAAGGCATAATAACTAGTGCTTATTAGCTATAAGTAAGTAGTGCATATATAGTGTTAAGCATATAACTTATTAAACAGATAGGGCAGATAAGAAAGATAATAGTAACGTTAAAATCTATGTATATATTAGTAAAAGGGAAGTAATAATAGTAGCTAAGTTATAAGAAAGTAAAAACATAATAGTAATAAGAGATAATATATAAGTAAATAATAATAAAGAAGAAAGGAAAAAACAAGTTAAAGAGAGAGGGGGAAGAGACCTTCTTATAGCTAAATAGTTAAGCTACTAATTTAATACGCATGCCTGGATTAATAATGTTATTTATATAATTAGGCACTAAGGTGCTTAAAAGCGATTTCTCTATAAGTAGTGCTAAAGCTATAATAAAGTAGTAAGCTATAAGCTAATATAAGCAGAGTAAGGTAGCTTTAATAATAAAAAAGAGTCAGAAGTGAATTATAAGTAATAAGAAAAAACGGCTTTAGGCCTAGCAGGCTTAGTAATATTATAGAGTTAATATTAAGAATAAGTATAAGCTAGAACCTAGTAGAGACCTTACTATAAGGTTATTATAAGATTAGATTTACTATTAAAAGGACAGAAAGCAGGGTAGGCTTAGCATAATATATGTATGTTTAGCAAAGTTATAATAAATAATAATATATAAGTTATAAACCTAAGAAAAGGGGTATTGCTAGGTTATAGCAAGGGAGTTAGAAAGGAGCAGGGACTAAGGCCTAGGACTACCTATAGTAATTAAGGGTAATTATAGATAAGAGGAGGCGCTCTGTTAGAGAAGTCACAAGATAAAAGTATAAGAGTATAAAGACCCACTAGGGCAAGCTATGCCCTAGCTACATATAAATATATAGGAGGACAGGCCTTATAAAGAGATAGAGAGGCTAGTAAATATAGCATTTATATTACTAACCCTACCTGCAGCTATTTAGCTATAAGTACGCTTGACTACAGCCTTTACTCCACTAGTAGACCTTTAACCGTGACACCTTAATATAGTAGACAAAAAACGCTGTAATCTATACTAAGAGATAAAGGAGTAATAGAAGTCCTATTATTAGAAAAAAAATAAAGGGATAGTAAAGGCTTACCTTTATTATAATAAATCCTTAGACTTAAATAAATTTAAGGGTAAAAAAGTAAAGGCCTATTAAAATTACTATTATAAGGACTATAACTAAAAAAGAAAAGATTATTTCTAATAGAATAACTTTTAATAATAATATCCTTACTATATATATATTAAAAAGAGATTAAGTAGCCTAAGGAATTATAATTAAGGAGACTAAAGAAAGCTACTAGTTCTGTACTAGGAATAGGTTTATTAGAATAAACTATAATAAGACTAGAATTAACCTTAAAGGTCCTAGTAGTATAATAATAATAAACTATACTAACTAAAAGTTAAAAAAGAAAACCTTATAAAGAAGGAAGCGGACTCTTAAACTAAGAAAGGTAGGGCCTATAACTAAGAAAATAAATCTTAAGAAAATAATAAAAAAAAAATTCTTAAAAAAGGAAGATTAAAAAGGAAATTAATTTAAAAAGTAATAAAACCCTTACTAAAAGAATTAATTTTGCCTAAGATAATTTAGGTAATAAGAGTGTTTAAACCAGGAACTCTATAAAGTTATAGTTTTAAATAATAATCCTAATACTAAAGAGCAAAAGTAATATTTAGTAAACTCTAAATACTATTTAGCTAAAAAAGAAAGTCTATTAAAGAATAATAAATATAATAAGTCTAACTTTATAGATATATACTTTACTATAAAAGATAATAAAGTATACCTAATATTTAACTATAACTCTAAAGGAAGGGAGGTTAAGTCTAATTTTATTAGTGCTTTTTATATAGTAAAGAAAAGAGACTTAAACTAAGAGAATCCTACCTCTTTAACTATAAAAACTAGTAAAATAAAGAATTCTAATAAAAGAAGGCAGGAAAAGCTTAAGGAAGAAAAGGAGATTATTAAAGCTATTATAACTAGAGTTAATATTATATAAAACATAGTAACTTAGAGTTTAAATAAGCTAATTTTAACAGGAGGTCTATAGAAAGACTAGGTAATTAAGATAGTATTTAGACTATAAGAGATGAATATTAAAGGAAGAAAGCAGATAAATACCTTTCTTAAAATGCTAATTTAATTCTATAATAAAGGACCTAACTATATAATCTATATAACATAGGAATATTATTAATTTTAGCTAATAAATAATAGCTTTAGTAATATAAAATAAATATAAAATAGGAGAAGTAAGACCTAAAACTAGTAATAAGAGTAGCTTTAGCTTTTATTATTATAAAGAGGGCTACTTTTAACTTTTATATTTTAGGAATTATAAAAGGAAAAAACATTTGAGGTTACTTTATAGTAACTATAGATATTATACTAAATTTAAAACTAAAATTATTAATTAGTATAAGTTTCCTTTATAGCTTTAAAGTAAAAATTAATTTTATTAATTTAAGGTTAGTTTTTAGGTTAGTATATAATATAATAGTACTAGAATGGATGTTTTAAGACGCTTATTATATATTAGCTTAACAGGTAATAACAGTATATAACATTATAATTCCACTAAACTTAATATATTAAGTACTAGTAATATAAAAGAATTTCCTTAGTAAAGAAAAAATTAGTATTTATTATATTATATTATTTAATTTTATCTTCCTAAATAACATTCTTAATTAGAGAGATAAGAAAAGAATACTAATAGTAAATAACTCTAATAGGGCTATATAGATTAAGTAAAATAGCAAGGTAGGTTAACTTAAGACAGCTATAAGCCTTAATTTAAATTTTGCTATTCTAAACATTTACTAGTATATAGTATTTTTTAGTAAAGATATAAAGATAAAAAAGATAGAAAAGAGTCTAGAAAAATTTAATAATAACCTAAATCCTAAAGTTATTAATAAAGGTATTTTATTATATAAAGTATCTTGCCTAAAGAACATACCTTTTATTAAAAATAAGTTTAGAGTGTAAATTACTAATATTAATCTAGAAGCGGCTACTAAGTTATAAAATCTAACTAATAAGTATAATATTTATTATAATAAAGGAGTAGTACTAATACTAGAAAAAGATAAATTAAGAGTTAACTTTATTAATAGCTAGCAGAACTAAATTAAGCTAGTAAGGAAGTATTTTCTTAGGTATAAAGACTAGGAGAAATTTACTAAAGTTTATAATACCATATACCTAGTAAGCAGGATATTTTAGTTAATAAAACTAGTACTAGTAGCCTACCCTGGCTTTATTATTTAAAGAAATATAGAGAAGACTAAGAAAGGTTAAGTTATTATAAATACTAAACCTCTTAACAATATTACTATACTAGATATGTATTTATTACTAAACTAAGGTAATATTATATAGAATACTTATAGTAAAGAGTAGAAATTAATTTTTAATATAACCGGCTTTTTCTATTAGCTTTTAGTATAAGAGGAACACTAGAATTATATAATAGTAATCTTTAAAAGAGAGCTAGAAGCATTATAAGTTATATTAATAGGGTATAAGAACTTGCTAGCTTTTGCATAACAATTTATAGATTATATTTTCTAACTATACTAAAGTTTTATTTATATTTATATTAGTAATATTATTGTCTTTTCTAATACCCTTAAGAATTATCTTAAATACCTTAAGATAGTCTTAAAAGTCCTAGAGAAAAACAAGGTATATATTATAGTAACTAAGTCTTTTATTAGATATTATTTAATCTAACTTCTGGAATTTATAGTTAATACTAATAGAATTATTAATATAAATAACAGAATTAAGTCATTCTAATAAATAGAAATTCCTTATAACTTATTAACCTTAGAAACCTTTATTAGTATAATAGGATTCCTAAGAGCAGGAATCCCTTAGTTTAACTTATAGATTTAACTATTATAGACCTAAAAGACAGCACTTATGTATAAACTTTATAAATATAATAAGTTACTAGTAAGAGCTTTAAAGCAGGTATATAAGAGAAAGGCATAAGAAAAATCCTTTATTCTTATAAAAGATAAGGAAGCGGCTTTTAAAGTGCTAAAGACCGTGCTTTATAAGAAACTACTACTATAGTATTATAATTTAGAGTAACTATTATTCTTTAAGATTAATACTTATAAGAAAGGTTTTAGTTTATATGCTTTTTAACTATATGAGAAGTAGGATAGGAAAAGCATATTTAGTAAGAATATTATAGTTATAAAACTTTACCTAATTCTTTTTCTTTCTTATTTAATATTTATAGCTAAGAAGTAGTATAAATTAATTAAGGCAGAGGTAGCTATAATTGCTTAGGTAATGTAGAAACTATAGAAAATAGCTTAATTTAACTGTTATTTAGTTAATATTCTAACTGATTATATACCTGCTAAAGGAATTATTAAATATACCTTTTTAGCTATAATAAACCTTAATAAGACTAACCTAAAATTAGCTAAGGTAGTAAATTATCTGTTATAGTTTAAATTATAAGTAACCTATATGCTAGGAGTCCTTAATATTATACCTAATGCCTTATTATAACTTTTAGTAGATATTAGCTACTAAAAGGCAGTAAACCATAGTATGTATAATAAATTAAATATTTATATATACTTCTATTAAAACTATTAAGTAGTAGCTATAATAAATAACTTATTAAAGAAAGAAATATTAGCAGGGTATAAATTTAACCCGTAATATTATTAGATAATTAAAAGCATTAAGGATTTTTAGTAAAAGCAGCTAAAGCAAGGATAGAACTAACTATAAATTCTACTTTATGGCTAGGACCTTATAGATAAGGGCTTACTTTATTATAAGAATAAAAAAGGGCTTAAATAACTATATATTTTAAGCACCTATATTAAAACTATACTAAAAACTATATATAATAACTATTACTACTTTAGAATTAGTAGAATAATAAAAGGTTTATATAGTGTTTATTTCCTAAAGATATCTAAGTAAATCTAGGAGTATATAGCATACTATATAACTTATTAGAAGAACTCTATCTTAAGGGATAAAGTAACTAAAGAAATAAGACCTTTATAGTTAAAACTAATGCTATTTTATATAATTTCTCTAGACTTTATTATTAATATACTAGAGGTGGACTTAGTAAATACTATATAGGCTATAAAAGGATACTTAAAGTATAATTCCCTTTGCCTAGTAAACTGTTTATTTAGTAAGAAAACCCTCTTAATTCTAGGGAATATAATATATTTAGTATCTATATAGGTAGAACTGCTTCTTTAAGCTCTATATATTATAAACTAAGAACTACTAAGGTAAATAGTTAATAATAAGGACCTTAAATTTATTTCTAAGGTTTAGTAGGTAATATTTATTAAGCTAGGAGTTAAATTCCTAATAGTAACTACCTACTACCTATAAATAAATAGAGTAGCTTGTTATGGTCTAACTAATGTGCGACTGCAGTATTAGTGACTATAAATGAGAATAATCTTCTTAGGGGAGAAAAGAAAGAAAAGATCTGTAATCCTTTTAGAACTCCTGCCTTTATAGCTTATTCTATTTACTATTATATAGCCTAAGTAAAGAGGCTAGAATAAGATAAACCTAGATATATATAACGTTTAATTTGCTAGTATAAAGCTGAAGTTAAGAGGCTGACTTAGAGTATATTAGTATATGCGCTTAACTTATATTGCTTGTATAGCTTATAAAGTCTGGCTTTTATAACGTGGTTATTCTTTTAACTATAAAAATCTAAGCCTTAAGCTTAAATCTATTATATAGCCCCCTTCTTACCGCTAAAACGCCATAATAGTAAAAAAAATATAGGCCCCCCTTTCTGTTATATTCTTCCCTAAGCTCCCCTAGGTATATATAAATACTAGTTTAATATGTAACCTACCTTTAACTAGTTATCTTACTAACTAAATATAAGTTACTAGCCCCCTGTATTTTTAATGTCTATATATTAATATAAACCTAGTCCCTGGATTCTCTTATATTATCTTTTATTATCCCTTTTTTATTAACTATCTTACTCTTATTAATTCTCTTATTTATACCTGTCTTAAGAATATAGCTATTTCTTTTTCCTATAAAACATTTTCTTCCTTCTTATAATATTATACCTGTCTATATATAAGTTAAATATCTCTAGTATAATTCACAATATCCGGTTACTAATAGTTTTAATATAAGAAGTATGTTTACTATAGTAGGAGCTCCTTTGCCACCCCCTCTAAACCACATATATAGCGGTTTTTTTATAATAGGTAACTTAGACGATAAAGATACTGCTAGCACTGCTAAGTATAAGGCATTTTGCATTTATTATGTAAATGACCTTTATGTCCGTAAGGAGGCTAAATGCCTCTCTAACCCTTATAGCTATGCCTGCTATACTTATTAAGTAAGTTATAGGAGTTATTTTTAAAAAAGAGAGCTTTTATTAATAAACCCTAAGTTATAGCAGACTATTAAGAATATATACTAACTTACTAGCGCTAAGTATGTAATTAAAGTCCTGGCTATGCCTGCAGTGCCTAGGCGTAGGGCTACCTAGGCTATTCTTATAGCTAAATTTATTTACACTAGACATTGTTTTAAGGACGCTTTAAGGGCTACCTGTACTACCGCTCCTGCTGCTATTACTATTATAAGCCTCCTCCCTGCTGTCTTCTCTAGTCTCCCCTTTATACCTATTGCCTTTATAGTAGTAATAAATATGCTATAAGCTGCTAATTTATTAGTTAAAATACGCTGACTTTAAACCACTCTTATAAAGAGTACTACAGCTAGTAACCGCCTCCTAGAATATGCCAGGGTTCTTACTAATTAACCCCTGTTCTTATTTAAGCAGCTTATCCTTAGAATTACCCCTTTCTAATCTCCCTCCTAAAATAAGAGTTTTATTAAAACTCCCTATTTCTCTTATTCCCTTAATCCTCCTTTAACCCCCTTTTCTCCCTTTAAAAATAGCTCTTATAAGGATATTAATAATACTATAACTAATGCTGTTTAGAAGGCTAAAGAGAAGGAGAAACACGTCTAATTAGCATAAAAAGCAAAGCAAAAGCGCCTCCGTAAGGAGGCTAAAGAGCAGGGACAAAAGAAGAGATAATGGTTATATATTATTATTATTATTATTTTT
Source organism: Aciculosporium take MAFF-241224 (assembly GCA_000222935.2). Classification (NCBI taxonomy): domain Eukaryota; kingdom Fungi; phylum Ascomycota; class Sordariomycetes; order Hypocreales; family Clavicipitaceae; genus Aciculosporium; species Aciculosporium take. The sequence continues at coordinate 53,751 of AFQZ01000197.1, read as the reverse complement.
TTTTTAGGTTCGGACTTAGTCGAATTATATAGAAATTTATAGATTAAATTTAGTTCGCCCTCTGCTCGGGCCTATTATTACTATATATATCCCCTTATTATGCTTTAAATCTCTTTAGTACTACTATCTTTAGAAAACTTTTTAAGGGCTTTTATATTAGCTAGGTATACCTAACCTATTTAACTAGTATATTCTATTAGTTTTTATAACCTTATGCATTTCTTGCTATTAATATATCCTTTACTTTGTATTCTACTAACTCTAGATTATCTTTATACAATAAGAGTATTAGCCCTAGTCTAAAATCTACTAGTAGTTATAATAGTAGTAGGTTAAATATGGCCCTTTTTATTAAGTTTATATAAAATATAGGGTATATACCTTATAGGATATTAAGTCGGATCGGAAGTAGTATTAGTGTGTTTAAAACCTAATATTTTGCCTTAACTTAGTTAAGTTTCTAGCTAGGGCAATTTATTTTAATATAGTACAGATTTAACTATATAAAGTCTCCTGCCTGGTATTATTCCGCTAGTTATTAGGAAGCATTTACTGTATTCTGTTATTATTATTATATAAAGTTAATTACTGCCTAGGCTAGTATTATTCCCTCCCAGAGATATTCTAGGAATAATACAGCCCTTCCTTTAGGTAAAGTTAGACTCTTAGTTATGTTTAATACTTATTAAATTAGCTTAATATTAAACCCTTTTAGTGCCCGGTTTGCGCTTAGCCTGGTTACTATAGATATTTAGTTATTAAGCGCTATTTAGCAAGCCGGGAGATAATTGGCCTAATTATATTATAAAAAGGCAATAACTACTTAGAGAACTACCTATATCTCTTAGTTTATTTATTTTATTCTGCCGTCTGTCTAAGGGTAATATAATATAAATAATAGCTATTTTATACTTACCTTCTTATAAAGTATAGTCTAAAAACAGCTAAGCTAATCCGATTCATAGTTAGAAATAATTTAATAGGGAAAACTATGGAATTATTACTAGTAGTATTTAAAGCATTCTACACACGCCTTAGCCGCTATACTTATTATTGCCTTTAACTATACATACTTAGAGAGACAATTTATAATAATTATTAGGTAGTGTAGTAACTCCTTATTATATACAGGAAAATCGGTTATAAAATCCACTAATATTTATAACTAGTAATGGTTTACTACTAGTATAGGTTTTAAAAGCCCCTGTTAAAGCTGTTGACTCTTCCTCCTACTATAATAGTAGTAATTCTATATAAACTATACTATGTCTTTTAACATCCTATCCTAGTAATAATCTCTCTATAATGCCTAGAAAGTAGTATTCCTCCCTAGGTAACCTAATATAGGTAAGTCATATACCTGTTATATAAGCAATATAGTAAGAGGCTTATATTAGGGAATCTAGAGCCGCCCCTGGAATTATAGCGCTTCTTAAGCATTTAATATATAATTTACTATTTAAGATTTAGTCCTTATAGAGGCAGGAAATTTCCGCTCTACTGCCTAAACTGCTCCTAATTTCATGCCATATAAGCCATCCATAGCAACTCCCTAGTTCTATAAATCCTAAAGATATTTATCCTAAAAGAGGTTAAAACCTAATAGTAATAGCCCTGCTAAGTCTATGCTAATAATATCTTATGTAATTATTTCATCCGGATTGTTATTATTCTAGTTACTATCCTTCTCTAATTTAGCCGTTATTTGTACTCCTACTAGAGATGTATTGCCTATATCTAGGCTTTAGACCGGACGTATAATACACCCTATAGGATGGCTCCCCTAACCTTAATCTTGCTTCTATTAAGAGAGAGTATCTAGCCTACCTGCCTGTATACCTAAATAATATTAAAGGTAAAAATTAAAAAAGGATAATATTTTAGCCTATCTTACCTGCCTTTTTAATATCTCTTAAGGGGCTGTAAAATATTCTAGATTTTTATAGTTAGTAAGAATTGTAAATAGTTAGGCTATACTTTGTAGTTCTGCTGACCATATCTTAAGATAAGAAATAATACTATAGAGCTCCTTATTATAAATTATATAGTTCTATTATACTACTGTAAGTTATGCTAAGTAATATATAATAGGCCGCCATATGCCCTTTAAATTATATTATAAAAGACATCTGCCTATTACTTTATTAAAAGAGTTAGCTTTAACTTACATCTCCTAGTTAGGGTCCTATTATATAAAGATTAGGGATAATATAAAAGCTGTCTTAAGCGCCTAGAATGCCTTCTTGCGTTTAGGAGTCTAATAAAACCTAGCTACCTTCTTAGTAAGGTTAGTAAGGGGCCCTGCTAGGTCTAAGAAATTATTAATAAATTCCTAATAAAAATTTATAAAGCCTAAGAAACTCCTTACTCTATATACTAATTAGAGTAACTCCTAGTCCTAAATAGCCATAATCTTCTCTAGGTTAGGATAAATAGCTTTTCCTGCTTCTATAATAAATCCTAAGTATTTTACTTTTTAAACTATAAACATATACTTATTAATATCTAAATACAGCCTGGCTTGTTCTAACCGGCATAGAACTTCTTATACTTTTTATATATAGTCCTTATTTAAACCTCTAGAATAAATAAGGATGTTATTTAGGTAAGCTATTATATAATCTCCTAATGTCTCCCCTAATATATTATTAATATAACGCTAAAAAGTAGCAGGCACCCTGGCTAAACTAAATAAACAAACCAGCTACTTAAATAATCCAAACCTAGTCTAAAATACAGTTAGGCCTTTATTTTCTTATATAACCTATAGTTTATAAAAAGCTATATAGATATTAAGTTTAGTAAAATACCTTGCCCTAGCTAGGAAGCAAAGCGTTTCCCTAATTAAGAGGAGAGAATATCTATCCTAAACTATAACTTTATTTAGTGCTTAATAGTTAATATAAAACCGCTAACCCCCCTAGCTTTCTTAACTAGTAGGACTAAAGCCCTAGCTAAGGAAGAGCTAGCCTAGATTTAACCTTTATCCTAAAGTTCTATGATTTATTTCTAAATTTCTAGAAGCTATTTCTAAGGCATATTATATAAGGGGGCCTAAGGGAGCTCTAGCTTTATCCTATTAGGGTTTTTCCGTAGCTAAATGTAATAGTCTGCAGTCCCTTAGTATAATATCAATGCATTCGCCTTTTCTTTATTAAATAAGGCTAGGAAATCCTAGAGCTCCTTAGGTAAGCATTCTATTAGGGCCTAAGTAGGGTCTGCTATAGGTATAACTATTAGTATAAAGGTTATATCCTGTAAGCTAATAGCTAAGAACTATATATCTATTTATTTCTTTATTACTACTTATTATACTATTCCCCTATAAACAAAGCCTAATATTTCTGTTATTAGATTATTAGTTTTTCTTATAGTTGTTGCCTAAACCTAAAGATTTCTTAAAGAACGGATTATAAGAGATTCTTATATAGCGTGAATTTTAATATTATATTATTTTAACTAAGGGGTCCCTAAGATATATAAACAGGTAAGTTTTAGTATTATATATATAGAAACTAGGAAACTCTATCCATTTACATTAGCTATAAATTAGGTAAACCTTAATATTATTATAGGACCTTAATAGAAACCCTCTTAACCCTATTTCTTAATAGATATGGCTGTTTGTATTTATTATAGTTAGGCTAAATTAATTATAGGAAATCCTATGTATTATACAAAGGATTTACTTATAGCAGCATAACTATTATAACTATTATCTACTTATGCATTAGCAAAGGCTTTCTTATTAAATAGAACTAGTATTAAAAAGGAAGTTAAGTTTATATTTTTTTCTATCTGTTTATATATACCTTTACTTATAGGTAGTATTTAGTAAGATAGCTTTCTGCCTTTTTCTATTCCCTTGCTAAGCCTTAAGCTTAAGGGCTGTCTTTTTCTAAATCCTCTTTTACTTTAGATTCTGCTTAGGAACTTATTATTTTTATAATATAAATATTAGAATCTAGATAATATGCTAAAAGGAGATAGCAAGCGTTTTCCCGGTAGCTAGTAGTACTATAACACAAACATTAGTTATTATCTTTATAAGCCTGTATTATTTCTACTAATACCTACTTAGCACGTTTTTTACCTGCGTTTTAGTGCCCTATAGAAGACATAACATTTACTCTTATTATTTATATATCCCTATTCTTTTTATAAGATATGCCTAAAGGGAATCTAGTTTGTCCTTTATATTTAGTCTTTAATTATTCTTTTAGGTTATAAGACTTAATATTAAGGGTAATGCCCTAAAGTCTTAGTACTGCCTATTTATAATTAATATAGGGAATATCCTGCCTTATATAGTAATTATATATCTTTTTATTTAAGGCTATGTATAGTTTTAATAATTTAATAAAATCTACCTATTTATATCCTTTAGTAAGAACTAATTTTTATTTAAAACAAATAAAAAAATTATTAAATTTTTTGCCTAAGTAATGTTTTACTTAATTAAGTTTAGTAACAGTATGTTCTTATTAATAAGGGTCTATAAATAAGGAGTTAAAATATCCTAAAAAATCATCTAAGAAGTAACTAAGGGTTTCTCTAGCCTTAAAGAAAAAAGCAACCTAGGCCCTAACCTTAGCTAATAAATATTAGTATATAAAACATTATTTATTTTAAGCGCTTCTTATAAAGTCACTATTAGCTTATAGTTTATAAGCTAAGAGGCTATACTATGCCTAGTATTTAATTTAATTCCTGTTATATAGGTTACTTATATTAAAGGGCTTCCTCTAGGGTTTTTTCTTTACTAAAGGATTTTTATATTATCTGCCTGTGCCTAAGGCGCCTGCACCCTGGGTAGAGGGTATAGCTAAAGTAGTTATAATCCTAAGCTACTTAAATAGTATTATAATTTAGTTAGTAGTGTCCTGGTTTATTTGCTTATATATAGCTATAATATATTAAAGCCTTATTAATTCCTATATGGCGTCTATCCCTGCTGAATCGCCTGCTGCATTAGGCCGCATTATGCCCTGTTGTGTTTTATTTATATTAAATGTTACCTCCTTATAAAACCTATAAAGGTTTTTAAAATTAAGAAAAAAGGAAGAAGATTATATGTTATAATCTAACTAATATATGACTATAGTATTAGTAACTATAAATAAAAATAATCTTCTTAGGGGAGAAAAGAAAGAAAAAATCTATAATCCTTCTAGAACTCCTACCTTTATAGCTTATCCTATTTACTATTATATAGCCTAAGTAAAGAGGCCAGAGAAAGATAGACCTAAATATATATAAGGTCTGATTTACTAGTATAAAGCTTAAGTTAAAAGGCTAACTTAAAGTATATTAGTATGCATACCTAACTTATATTGCTTATATAGCTTATAAAGTCTGGCTTCTATAACGTAGTTATTCTTCCGACTGTAAAGATCCAAGCCTTAAGCTCGAATCCATTACATAGCTAAATAAAAGAATTAAACAGTAATAATAGCTATCTGCTATTATATAGCAACAAATCTAATAATACTATAGGTATTAATCCTTCTAGCTTTATAGCACTATCTTAATAATATAGTGGCTATAGCTATTAACTAATTGCCTAATAAGTTATTATATAGGCTTAAACTACTAAACCTTATTAACCTTTTCCTAGAGTAAGTATTTTCTAACTTATAGTTAGGGGAAGAGGACTTAAAGGCACTTTATAAGCTTTATTAGAGAGAGGCTTAACTTATAATAACCACTACTACTGCCTTATTTAAAATTAAATATAATTCCTAATATAACCTAGTAAATATTAATATTAAAGATATAGTATACTTATAACTATATAAAGAATACTAGCTTTTAAGAAAGCTAAAAAAGAAATAGTTATTATAAAGGGCAGGACTATATAAGGTTCTTAAAAAGGTAAATCCTTTATTATATTAACTTAAATTTCTATTAACCTTAAGAGTGCATTTAGTAGTATTAATTATATATATATAAAAATTATACTAAAGTAAAGATCCCTTTAGTAAAAAGGAAACACCCCCTTTACTAATTAATTTAAAAAGGAGTAATAAAGCTAATTATTAAGAGATTAAGTAGATTATCTTATATAAGGTAAAAATCTACTATACTAAGGGATAAAGCTCTAAGGTAGCTTATTTTATAAGATAAAAAGAATATACTACTAAAAATAATTAGTAGATTAATAAAAGTAAGATAAAGGTAAATATATTAAAGTTAATAAATAAATATTTAAAGGAGTATTTAATTAACTAGGATAAGGAGTATAAGAAAAAAGGGCTTATAAGGCAGAAGTACTAATAATACCTTAAGGTTAGCAGGATCTAATATCCTATAGGACCCTATATAATCACTATAGGTGAAAATATATAACCCTATTTTCCTTATAATACTACTTATAATTTTACTTTACTTTTCACTTAACCCCTTATCTACACCTTCTAACACACTAGAATTCCCTGTTTTTCTTTATTTTTTAACCTTTTATTCTTGCTTTTAATTATTATATACTTTAAGTCTTTCTTTTATTTTATTTTATTTTTTAACTTTTATTGCCTTTTCTTAAATAATTTTAATATATATTATAAGAGATATAAAAGATAAGTTTTATATAAAGGATTTTAATCCTAATATTTTAGTTAAGTTTTTGCTATTTTATAGGAAAAAGCAAATAATAATAACTAGGTTAGTAAAGCTATTCCCTTAAGGGAATTTAGTAAGAGTAGCTAGAAAAGCTATTTTTATTATATATAACTAGTTAGCTAAGGCTTTATAAAAAGATAAGTAAAGGGAAAAGGCATATACTAATCTAATAACTACTTATTAACACTATATAAAGATAATTACTTAAGATAAGAATAAAAATAAGAACTTTAGTATAAATATAAACTATAAAAATAATATTTTTAATATTAATATATCGAGAGAGATATTTAGCCCTAGAGGACAGATAATAGTAAAGTGCCTTTAGAATATAAAAAAGGGTAAGATAATTACTAATGCCTTTATAACTAAAGGGATCCCTACTAGCAATTTAAGTTAAGATTCTCTTATAACTATATAAAAAACACAGAATAGATTAAAGGAACTAGACTTTAGTAAGCTAATTTACTGTTTTAATTATATAAATAAATACTATTAGTACTAAGAGATAAAGTTATTTATAGGAGGTATTATAGGACTAAAGCCTTTTAGAACATAGTAATATTAAGCTAGAAATAGCATATAGAGCATAATAAATGCTATTTATACCTGCTCTATAGATTTTATAGCCTAGGGGGTATAAATTAATAAAAATAGATTTTCTGATATAAAAACAGACCCTATATATATAATGTAAATTAAAGTAATATAATAAATTTTCCTTATAAAGGACTTAATTCTAGTAGCTAATAAAGATAGTTAAAAGAAAACTAAATACCTAGCTAATACCCTGGTTATCCAGAATATTAAACACTATATTAAGCAGGTAGTAGTATGATTTCTTAATAGTAGATAAATAGATAACTAAGCTAAATTTAAAAAGTAATAACTAGGATTGCTATTAAAAGAAGAAGTGCTTATAGCTAGATATTATAACAAGTTAGGAGGTATTAATAGCTTTATAGCTAGGGCCCTAGCTACTATAAAATAGGTTAATCTCTTAAGTATAGGTTTTTAATAAGTAATTATTAATGCTAGTAAAGAGCATAAAACTGTAACTACTTAATAAGACACTAATACACTAAGGAAGGAACTAGTGGATTAAAGGAATTTAATCTAAGGTTTAGCTAAATAATATAGGCTAATAAGCAAAGTAGTAGCTAAAAAGACTATTTTAAAAGAGATAAAGTTAAGGTTAGTAGACTAAGCTACTAATATATAATTTAGTAAACTTAAAGATAGAACTAATATAGTTAAAAAGGATATTAAGGTCTATAAAAAGGCTTTTAGTATAGTAAAAGCTAGTCTTAAAATTCTTAATAAGTATATTATAATAACTTTAGCTAAAGTAGTAATACTAGAGAATAAGGCTAGGAATATAAAGGCTACTAAACCTACTCTTTAAACGCCTTTACTAGAATTTATAGCTAAAAAGATAACCTTGCCTATAGGAGGTAAAAAGCTAACTAGCCTAGTTAAATTAAACTTGCTAGCTAGTAAAAAAATAAGGTTAGCTATAGGAGTAATAAAGGCAATTATATTAAATATAAGCTTAACTAAGTTATTACTAAAAAAGGTAAAACAAAAGATACCTTTTAAAAATAGGCATAATATTAGTAGTGCTATAAAAAGGCAGAAAATAACAACGGAATCTGTGACTAAAAACATAGAATTAGCTAAGACATTAGACAAATAGCAGACCCTTATATAGTAGTATAAGGACTAAAATATTACTAATATATTATGCCATTTAATACTAAAAGCAGTCCGTGAAAATTTACTAGGTAAATTAATGTTTAACTATAAAACGTATAGCTTAGATTAAAGGTTTAGCTGTATTATAAAGGGCATCTTAGTAGATGGATTAATTATAGGAAAAGTTATATCTAGAGAACTATTACTTTCCTTATAATTACTATGTTATATAGCTTAGATATAGGAAAAGTTTACCTTTAGTAAGGATAAGATAGCATAGCTAGTAGCTGTCTTTTGCCTAAAAGTAATAATACCCTAATAACCTCTATAGAATAACCTTTAATATGCCTGGTTTAAATGTATAAAGGACCTTTATATATAAGGTTAAAAGCAGAGAATAACTTAAGATATTTAACATACCTTAAAAAAAGGTACAGGCTACCTCTCCTATATTTAAAAGGAAAGCCTCTTTTCTTATAGCCTAACTCTTTCCCCTTTATATAGCTTCCCTTTATTAGTTTACTAGGTTTTTAAAGGTATAATATTTTTATTCTTAGTTTAACCTAAGTCTTTTCTATTCTCTTGCATAAGTTATTACTATAGTCTAAAGTTAGTAACATTATTATAATATAACTATAACACTATAGATAAGAGAATTACTTATAATATAGTAACTCTTAGAAGTATATAACTAAAGGTTGCTAATAATAATAATTACTCTTTAATAAGCTACTTATAGCTATAACAATATGAGTAGATAAAGACATTTTATAATCTATATCTTTATTAACAGATTATAGTATAAATTTATAAGGCTTATATAGATAAGGACTTTAAAAAGTAGATATTTAAGTATAACCAGGATAGATCTAACTATAGTTAACAGGTTTATACTACCTAGATTAAATTTCCTTTTATTATAGTTTATTTTGCTTAAACTAAGATATTTATTTATCTTTAAATTTTATACGTAGTTATTATTAGGTTATTTACTATTATTAAGTAATGTTTTTAGTAAATTAGCTATAACTAGACTAATATAAGAAGGATACTTTATAAATTAAATTACTTTCTTTTTTATAAATAAAAGTTTTTTTTATACATATTAATACTAGCTTAAATAGATCCAGAGGATAACTAGGACGGTTATTTTTAAGGGAGGGGCACTTATTATAGGATAATCCGTAATATTAGATCCCTACCTATATAGAACGGATTTATTATATAGCTAGTAAGACTTAATAATAATAATAACCTTATAGAAGAATTATATAAAAATCCTATAACCTGACACCGCGGATACGACGTAGTATTATGCCTAAAACAGAAAAGAAGCATAGAATCAGATTCCTTATTATTAATTACCCCCCCTAGTAATAGTATATTATATAAGGGGAGTAAGCAGTATAAGGGGTGTAATAATTAACAAATTTTTACGTAAATCCATAATTAATAAAGGATAAGGTACTACCTAGAAAGAAATATAGTATTAAGAAGAGAATCCTAAAGTAGTAGTAGTATAGAAAAAACTAAAGAATAAAATAAAATTACTAAAGGAATTAATAATAAAAGTTATTTTAAAGGTAAAAATAACAGAAGTATAGGCTTTTATTAGATTTATTACGTAAATTACTATAAATATAGGAGGGGAGATAGCTTAAGTAAGAACTAGTATAAAAGGCCTATAGGCTTTAATTATAAAAGCAGTTAATAGTAAAGTAGAAACTATGGTTAAAAAGGCAGTTAAAGAGGCAATAAAGGCTATTCCTAGGATTAAAATAGTAGTTAAAAGGACTTAGGTAACTATTATAGCTTATAAAGCTATAGGGCAGAATATGATAATCCCTTTAGCCTAAATAAAGGGTATGGCAATACTAGCCTGCTACTACTAAAAAGTAATAGTAAAGGAAAACACTATTAGTAAGGTAATTAAAAACAAACTACTAGGGGAAATTATAAAGGCAGTAAATAGTGCTATTAGTATAAAGGAGGTAGTAGTAGTATACTAACTATAGAGTAGAAATATAGTTATTATATTTACTAAAGCAGGGAGGAAATAAAAAGAAAACATAGCCTAAGTAAGAGTTGTCTTTAGACCTAAGGCAGAAGTAAATAGAAAGATATTTAGTATAATTATTAAGGGATTCCTAATATAATTAACAAACCATATTATAACTAAGGATATAAGGAAGAATATTAAAAAGGAGAATGGTTTAAACACAGTAAAGATAATAGTATAAAAGCTAAAGGAAATAGTAATAAGGACACTACTAGTAGTTAGTATTAAGGGCACTAAGGCAGTAAACCACCTATGCTATAGTGGAATAATATACTAAACAGAGATTTTTAATACTAAGCTATATAATAAGATAATTTACTTAAAGTAATATTATAACTACTATAAGATTAGATATATTACTAAGTACTATAAAGAGAAAGCAAGATATAATAGATATGCTATTAGCAAATACCCTAAGAAAAAGAGAACTTGCCTAATATTAATAAGTAAGGTATAAAAGAAATACCTAAATTATATAAAAGCATATCTAGCATAGTCTTAGCTATATTTAGTAAGTAATAATAAATAATAGCAGGCTAGGGAGGCTTATACTATAAGGCTGCTATTCTTTTGCAGTTATTAGTTAAAGGTTATAACAGCTACTATAGGTAAGGGTTATTATAAAGAAAAGACTAAAGAACTAATAAAGAGGCAGCTAAGAGAAAGGAGTATATAACTAAGGGGCCTATTTATAAGATAAACCTATAAGCTATAATTAAAATAGCAGAGACTAGTAGAGGAAGGCATAATACTAGCCTTTTTATAACTAACTAAAGGGTAAAACAATACTAGAGCCAGCCTAACTAGGGTGCTTTAAAGCATATAATAGAGTATATAATTAAGGTTATATACTAAAATATATAGAAGAAAAGCAATCTAGTATATCTAGCGTTAGGGCATGGCATTAGCCCTAAGGTAATAGCTATTTAAGAACTAGAAGGTTATAATAGTATACTACTAAACCTATCTTAAGGGTATTATATATTAGTAATATATAGTAAAAGAATAGTAATTTATATATATTAAAAGGTTAAGATAGGACTTTAGATTATAAGAAGGGGGGAGGATTATTATAGTATTAAGCTATATAAAGTAAAGATATATAACATCTATTCCCTAGCTTATAAAAGGGAGTAGCAGACGCCTTTATAACACTTTACTAATACCTAGGCAAAGGGCTAGAGTGTATTTATAGGGGACTTTAACTAATACTACCCCTTATAGAACAGATTCAGCTAAACCTCTTAGGGATATAATAAGATATTAGAATTTATAACAAGGTAGCAACTTGGCCTAGCTATGCTGTTTAGGGAAGTAATAAGAAGAGAATATAGTAGTAGAAATAGCACTATTAACTATATATAGACTACTTATAACGTTAGTATTAAATTTATTAGGCTAGTAGAAATCGCTAGATCTAACTATATGCCTTAGCTTATTAGCATTAGAATAAATAAGAAATTAAGCAACAGCCTAGGGTTAGTTTAGGGTTAAAGGATAGTAAATAAGAACCTTATTATAATAAAGGCTTTAAACAGACTTAGAAAGAAGGGATTAAAGCTCCTACTATATAACTAGCAGGAAATTAATAACTATGTATAATAGCTTACTTAATAGCTTATAGAGATAGCTAATATAGCAGCATCTAAATAACCTTAAGGGCATAGTAAACTATAGCCTTAGTAGAATAAAAGGGTAAAAGATGTAATAGTAAAGGCAAGATATACTAATAGGTAGTAATAGTAATAATAAATATAGGAATTATAGCAGGCCTTAATAAAAGTAATAGAAAAACAGAATTATATTATTTTAAAGGAAAAGAGAAGTAGTTAGTAATAGGTAGTTAATAAGTTATTTAGGTTAAAAGAGAGCCTTTAAACCCTAAAGTACTAGGCCTGGCTATAAAGTGGACTTCCTCTTAAGATATAACAGGTCTTACTACTAACTTAGCTAGGGGATAATAGCAGGGAGGAGATAGTAAAGATTATATATAAGGGTAAGGCAAAGGCATTTATAGAAACGTTTTTTCCTTTATTTATAGCTAGGGCTTTAGGTTTAGAGATAAAGGTAGAGATAAGACACTATAGTAATAATTAGGTGGTTCCTATGTTTATAGAGAAGGAAATTAAAGAAGTTATAAAGAATATAGTAAGTTAAAAAGCCTTAAAGCTGGATAAGCTGCTAATAGGTTTCCTTAAGCTATATAGAGTAGCCCTAGTATTATATTTAATATGCCTTGTAAATGCATACTATAGTTTAGGATACTATCCGGCCTCCTTTTAGTAAGTAAAGGTAGTAGTTCTATATAAACCTAGGAAAACCCCTAAGGAGTTAAGTAAACTAGGGGGGTAAAGGCCGATATTACTATTAAATACACTAAGAAAAGTAATTAAGGGAGCTATTATAAGGAGGATTACTACTATAGTAGAGAAAGGCTATATATTACTAGATATATAAATAGGCAATAGGGCTAGTGTTACGGGATAATCCGCGATGTCGGATCCCCACCTATATAGGACGGATTCGTTATGTAGCTAGTAAGAAAGAATAATAATAACTTACACAGAATGTACTTAACTATATGACTTAATAGTAGTATATATAGGTGCGTTTAATAACCCCTTTATAATAACGTTAATAATAGCTTTATGGTTGCTTTTAACTAACTACATAATAATACTACTACATAACAACTAGTAGTAATTGCTTGCGTTCTTTATATAAGGTTTTAACTAAAAATTAAGGACTTACTGCTTTTAATTAGTAAGACATATTAAGTTAAATTACTGGATTACTAGGTCCTAACTAGCAAGGCTATAATAGTTAAAGAGTTAGGGTTACTATTATTAATAAGCAAGGCAGTATAATAAAACGTTAGATTTACTACCTATAGCAAGGCTATAAGCTAAGAGGTAAGAAGGATTTAACAGAACTTATGTTTAAATTAACAAGTTAGCACTAGGAATTAGATAACTACTAATTATATATTATAACTATTACTAAGAGAGAGCTTTACTGTATTTATAAGCTTTATAAATACCTTAAGTAAAATCCTAACCCTCTTAGTCCTAAAGGAAGACTAGTAACTACTAATAACAAGGTTAAGGACCTTTCCTGCCTAGGAAGTTATAAATTCCAGGAAGGAAAGCTTTACTAAACCGCAGAACCACTATAACTAGTTAACCTAGTTTTTATATATTACTTATACTTTAGAGAAGAACTGATTCTAGCATAAAAAACACTAAAAAAGGCTAAGAAGGAAGGACTTCTTAAACTATTAGTAACTAAACCTAAGGTAATATTATTAAGGATTAAAACTACCCTGCCTAGGACTATACCTCTCTTAGAACCAGAGACTTTAATAGCTATAATACCTCTTAAAAAGCCAGAAACCTTGCTTATTATTATACTTATTAAAAGACTAAAGGCTTTTTAACTTATAAAACTATTAAGCGTTAGGGATATTATTCTAACTACGGTTTCTAGTTCTAATCCAGATAATAACCCTAAGGAGACCTTAGAAGGCAATAAGACATAAGAAACAGCTTTATCCAGCAGGAGATAATAAAAATAACTAGCTATTATTATATAACTTATATTACTACTAAAGTAGAATCCAGTATTTAGTAAAGAATCTATAGAAAGCAATAAGTTAATTTACTATAAGTCTTTTACCTATATAGACTTTTAAAATAATAAAGACTATAAAGAAACAGGGAACCTTATTATATTAATATATATAGGAGGGTTTATAATACCTAAAGATTTAACTAACCTAAATAAGACAATAAATAAGACTATATAAGGGGTAGAAAGTTCTCTAATAATAGAGAATCCTATTATGCCTAAAAGAAAGAAAGAGTAGTTAACCAAAAAGTTATAATCTACTAGGGACCTATAACCCCCTAGAACTAGTAAGGGGAGATAAGTATACTAGAATTTAATAAATACTAAGGAACTATTTAATATTATAGCAGGGTATAAGCTAGAACCTAAAACTAAGAATACTATTAGTAACACCTTAGCTTATAAAATCCTATAAAGCATTAAGAGAGCAGCTAAAATATAAGAGAAAGTATATAAAGTAATAAGGGAAATACAGAAGTTATAGATATAAATCAAAGAAAACCTTGCTTACCCTATAGAAACCGACTTCTAATAATAGATAATAAAAACCTAAGATAACATCTTAAACACTTTAGTTAGCCTTACTTTATAAATAAGGGAGTTAAACTGAATTATAACAGCCTCTATAGACCAGATGTAAGCAGGTTACTAGGACTAACAGTTAAACATAGTGCTAATTACATAGGAACCGTTTAAACTAATAATAATAAGAGCTAATATAACTTAGTAGCTAAACCCTTAGCAGACTAAACCTACCTTACTAAAGCAAATTAGCTAAAACTCTAGTTAGTAAAAGGGTAAAATAATAAGCATAATACCTAAGCTAACAAGGTCTTAGGACTATCTAATTAAGACAAGCAACTTAAGAAAAGTAATAGGGTTTATATAAGGTCATACTAAAACTAGTAAATTATACTAATTAAAAGTAATAAACCTTTTATTATATAATTAAGACTCACCTAAATTATAATAAGAGTTTAAATAGACAAGTTATTATAATAATACTAGGATCTCTTTTAACCTACTTTACGTAGTTTTAACCTATACTTAATGATTTCCCCCTATAAAGAGATATAAGTTTTTATAATAAGCAGGATTTTTATAGTATTAACTAACCGCCGGATAAGGAGGCACTCTACTAAATCCTGAAGTAATAATATTAGCACCTTAACCAGGTTTTCTATTAAGAGACATATAAAATTATACCCTACTAATAATAAAATACTAGCAGTAAAAATAAAACTCTAAGGAGTATAGAGATTATAAATAAAGGTAGATATACTATACTAGCGCTTAATAATATTAATACTCCTAAACACTACTATATTTACCTATATAATAAGATAACAGGTATATAGAAGGACCTTCTAAAAATAGTAATATAAAATAATATATAAATCTACCTCTAACTTTCCTATAATAAGAAAGTAAATATAGCTATAAAGCAGATAGTTATAGTAATAAAGCAAATAGTAATAAAGATAGTTACTACTATACTAAAGAGCCTTATAATAAATAGCTAAGCTAAATACTAGAATACTAAGAATAAAATACCTTCTAACTAGGACGTAATCTAGGACAGGATTTTAAGCCTAAAAGGGCTCTTAAAGAGAAAGGGTTAGTAAGTTTAACCTAGAAGATCTAGGATATTAAACTTCTAAACCTAAAACCAGATGCAGTAGACATAAGTAATAAATTCATCTTATATAAAGAAAAAACCGCTGTTTTTTCAGACCCTAAGCTTTAGATTTAAGTAGTAAAAGAGTACTTATTTAAAGCACTATTAAACTAAAAGGAGGTATTACTTTATAATATCTAGTAACTATTTTATAGAGAAATAATAATCTAGTACTAATAATACTTAAACGAATCTAAAAAAAAACAGACTTTTATTAGTATTAATAGTGTTATTAAGGTAGTATAAAAAGAATTTTATATAAGAACAAAAGATATAATAATAAAGCTTAAACAGGCTAAGTATACCTAAGAAGATGTTATAAATAGTATCTTTATTTAGAACTTTATAGCTTAAATCTTTTAATATACTAAAGCAAATAAAGAGATAATAAATCTATAGCTTCTAGTATGCTTTAGAATAAAATTATGTTTTAAGCTAAAAAAGCTATGCCTAGATCTAACTAAGGGCATAAAGCGTAACAAATACCTTAATATAATAAATAAAAAACACTATGATTTATGTTAAGAAATTAAGGAGTAATAAAAGTCCTATTACTAGGAAAAGACTAAAGAAATAGTAAAAGCCTACCTTTATAATAATAAATCCTTAGACTTAAATAAATCTAAGGGTAAAAGAGTAAAGGCTTACTAGAATTACTATTATAAGGATTATAATCAGAGGAGAGAAGACCGTTTCTAATAGGTTAACTTTTAATAATAATATCCTTATTATATATATATTAAAGAGAAATTAAGCGGCCTAAGGGATTATAACTAGGGAGACTAAAGAAGGCTACTAGTCCTGTACTAAGAATAGGTTTGTTAGAATAAACTATAATAGGACTAGAATTAACCTTAAAGGTCCTAGTAGTATAATAATAACAGACTATGCTAACTAAAAGTCAGAAAAAAGAACCTTATAAAGAAGAAAGCAGACCCTTAGACTAAGGAAGGTAGGGCTTATAGCTAAGAAAATAAATCTTAAAAAGATAATAAAGGAAAAAAGAAATCCTTAAAGGAAGAAAATTAAAGAGGAAATTAATTTAAAAAGTAACAGAACCCTTACTAAGGGAATTGATTTTACCTAAGATGATTTAAGTAATAAGAGCGTCTAAACTAGAAACCCTATAAAGTTATAGTTTTAAATAATAATCCTAATGCTAAAGAGTAGGAGTAGTATTTAGCAGACTTTAGATACTATTTAGCTAGAGAAGGAAGTCTATTAAAGGATAATAAATATAATAAGTCTAACTTTATAAATGTGTACTTTACTATAAAAAGTAGTAAAGCACACCTAACGTTTAACTATAATTTTAATAAAGAGGAGATTAAATCTAATTTTATTAGCGCTTTTTATATAGCAGAGGAGGGAGACTTAAACTAGGAGAATCCTACCTCTTTAACTGTAAAGACTAGCGAAATAAAGTCTTTTAATAGAAAAAGGCAGGAAAAGCCTAAGGAAGAAAAGGAAATTGTTAAAGCTTTTATAACTAGAGTTAATGTTATATAAGATACTATAACTTAGAGTTTAAATAAGCTAATTTTAATAAGAGGTTTATAAGAAGACTAGGTAATTAAGGTAGTATTTAGACTATAGGAGATTAATATTAAGGGAAGAAAGTAGATAAATACCTTCCTTAAAATGCTAATTTAATTTTATAATAAGGGACCTAACTATATAATCTGTGTAAACACCAGAACATTATTAATTTTAGCTAATAAATAGCAGCTCTAGTAATATAAGATAAATATAAAGTAGGAGAAGTAAGACCTAAAACTAGTAACAGGAGTAGCTTTAGCCTTTATTATTATAAAAAAAGCTACTTTTAACTTTTATATTTTAGGAATTATAAGAGGAAAAAACATCTAAGGTTACTTTATAATAACTATAGATATTATGCTAAATTTAGGACTAAAATTATTAATTAGAATAAGTTTTCTTTATAGCATTAAAGTAAAAATCAATTTTATTAATTTAAGGTTGGTTTTTAGGTTAGTATATAACATAATAGTACTAGAATAAATGTTTTAAGACGCTTACTATATGCTAGCTTAACAGGTAATAGTAGTATATAATATTGTAATTTTACTAAATTTAATGTATTAAGTACTAGTAACTTAGAAGGATCTTTCTAGTAGAGAGGAGACTAGTATTTACTATGTTATATCTTCTAATTCTATCTTCCTAAATAACATTCTTAACTAGGGAAATAAGAAAAGAATGCTAGTAGTAAACAACTTTAATAGGGCTATATAGATTAAACAAAATAGTAAAGTAGGTTAACTTAAGGCAGCTATAAGCCTTAATTTAAATTTTGTTATTTCAGACGTCTACTAGTATATAGTATTTTTTAATAAAGATATTAAGATAGAAAAGACAGAAGAAAGTCCAGAAAAATTTAATAATAACCTAAATCCTAAAGTTATTAACAGAGGTATTTTATTATATAGAGTATCTTGCCTAGAGGACATATCTTTTATTAAGAATAAGTTTAAAGTATAAATTACTAATATTAATCCAGAAGCGGCTACTAAGTTATAGGATCTAACTAATAAGTACGATATTTACTATAATAAAGAAGTGGTACTAATGCTAAAAGAAGATAAGATAAGAGTTAACTTTGTTAACAGCTAGTAAAACTAAGTTAAGCTAGTAAGAAAGTACCCTCTTAAACGCAGAGACTAGGAGAAATTTACTAAAGTTTATAATACTATATACCTAGCAGGCAGGATATTTTAGTTAATAAAGCCAGTACCTATGGCCTGCCCTAGCTTTATTATTTAGAGAAATATAGAGAAGATAAAGAAAGGATAAGTTATTATAAATACTAGACCTCTTAATAATATTACCATACTAGATGTGTATCCGTTGCTAAACTAAGGTAATATTATGTAAAATACCTATAGTAAAGAGTAGAAATCGATTTTTAATGTAATGGGTTTTTTCTACTAGCTTTTAGTATAAGAGGAACACTAGAATCATATAGTGGTAATCTTAGAAAGAGGGCTAGAAGCGTTGTAAGTTGTATTAATGGGATATAAGAATTTACTAGCTTTTGCATAACGATTTATGGATTTTATTTTCTAACTATACTAAAGTTTTATTTATATCTATATTAACAATATTATTATTTTTTCTAACACCATTAAGGATTATTTTAAACACCTTAAGATAGTCTTAAAAGTCCTAGAGGAAAATAAGGTGCACATTATAGTAACTAAGTCTTTTATTAAATATTACTTAATCTAACTTCTTAGCTTTATAGTTAATACTAACGGAATTATTAACACAAACAATAGGATTAAGTTATTCTAGTAAATAGAGATTCCTAATAACCTATTAACCTTGGAAACCTTTATTAGTATAGCAGGATTCCTAAGAGCAGAAATCCCTTAGTTTAACTTATAGATCCGATTATTATAAACCTAAAAGACAGCACTTATATATAAACTTTATAAACATAATAAGTTACTAGTAGGAGCTTTAAAGCAGGTGTATAAGAGAAAGGCATAAGAAAAATCCTTTATTCCTATAAAAGATAAGAAAGCGGCCTTTAAAGCACTAAAAACCATGCTTTATAAGAAAATACTACTATAGTATTATAATTTAAAGTAACTATTATTCTTTAAGATTAATGCTTATAAGGAAGGTTTTAGTCTATATACTTTCTAACTATATAAGGAGTAGGATAGAAAAAGCATACCTAGTAAGGATATTATAGCTATAAAACTTTGCTTAATCCTTTTCCTCTCTTATTTAATATTTATAGCTAAGAAGCAATATAGATTAACTAAGGCAGAGGTAGCTGTAATTGCTTAGGTAATATAGAAACTATAAAAAATAGCTTAATCTAACTATTATCTAGTTAATATCCTAACTAACTATATACCTACTAAAGGAATTATTAAACACACCTCTTTAGCTATAATAAACCTTAATAAGGCTAACCTAAAATTAGCTAAGGTAGCGAATTATTTATTATAGTTTAAATTATAAGTAACTTATATACTAGGAGTTTTTAACGTTATACCTAATGCCTTATTATAACTTCTAGTAGAGGTTAGCTACTAAAAGGCTATAAACTATAGTATATATAATAAATTAAACGCCTATATATACTTCTATTAAAACTATTAAGCAGTAGCTGTAATAAATAACTTATTAAAGAAGGAGATATTAGCAGGGTACAAATTTAACCTATAATATTATTAGATAATTAAGAGCATTAAGGATTTCTAGTAAAAGCAGCTAAAGCAAGGACAGAACCAACTGTGAATTCTACTTTATAGCTAGGACCTTATAAATAAGGGCCTACTCTATTATAAGAATAAAAAAGGGCTTAAATAACTATATATTCTAAGCCGCTATATCAAAACTATACTAAGAACTATACATAATAACTATTACTACTTTAGAATTAGCAGAATAATAAAAGGCCTATATAGCGTTTATTTTCTAAAGATATTTAAGTAAATCCAGGAGTATATAGTATATTATATAACTTATTAGAAGAACTCTATCTTAAGAGATAAAGTAATTAAAGAAATAAAACCTTTATAGTTAAAACTAATACCTTTTTACATGATTTCTCTAGACTTTATTACTAATATACTAGAGGTAGACTTAGTAAACACTATATAGGCTATAAAAGGATACTTAAAGTATAATTCCCTTTACCTAGTAAACTGTCTGTTTAGCAAGAAAACCCTTTTAATTCTAAGGAATATAACGTATTTAGTATCTACATAAGCAGAACTACTTCTTTAAGCCCTGTATATTATAAACTAAGGACTACTAAGGTAAATAGTTAGTAATAAAAACTCTAAATTTATTTCTAAGGTTTAGTAAGCAATATTTACTAAGCTAGGAGTTAAATTCCTAATAATAACTGCTTACTACCTACAGATAAATAAAGTAGCTAAATAAAAGAATTAAATAGTAATAATAGCTATTTACTATTATATTATAATAAATCTAATAGTACTATGGGTATTAATCCTTCTGGCTTTATAGCATTATCTTAATAATATAGTGGCTATAGCAATTAACTAGTCGCTTAATAAGTTATTATATAGGCTTAAACTACTAAACCTTATTAACCTTCTTTTAAAGCAAGTAATTTCTAATATATAGCTAGAGGAAGAGGACTTAGAGGCACTTTACAAGCTTTATTAGAGAAAGGCTTAACTTATAATAACTACTATTACTACCTTATTTAAAATTAAATATAACTTCTAATATAACCTAGTAGATATTAATATTAAAGATATAATATACTTATAACTATATAAAGAATACTAGCTTTTAAGAAAGCTAAAGAAAAAATAATTACTATAAAAAGCAGAACTATATAAGGTTCTTAAAAAGGTAAACCCTTTATTATATTAACTTAAATTTCTATTAAACTTAAGGGTATATCTAGTAGTATTAATTATATATATATAAAAACCATACTAAGGCAGAGATCCCTTTAGTAAAGAGAAAACACCCCCTTTACTAATTAATTTAAAAGGGAGCAGTAAAGCTAATTACTAGGAAATTAAGTAGATTATTTTATATAAGGTAAAAATCTACTATACCAAGGAATAAAGCCCTAAGGTAGTTACCTTATAAGATAAAAAAAATATACTACTAAAGATAACTAGTAGATTAATAAAAGCAAGATAAAAGTAAATATATTAAAGTTAATAAATAAATATTTAAAAGAGCATTTAATTAACTAGAATAAGGAGTATAAAAAAAGGGGCTTATAAGGCAGAAGTGCTAATAATGCATTAAGATTAGCAGGATTTAACATCCTATAGAACCCTATATAATCACTATAAGTGAAAACATATAACCCTATTTTCCTATAATACTACTTATAATTTCACTTTACTTTTTACTTAACCCCTTATCTGTACTTTTTAACACGCTAGAATTCCCTGTTTTTCTTTATTTTTTAACCTTTTATTTTTACTTTTAATTATTATATACTTTAAGTCTTTATTTTATTTTATTTTATTTTTTAACTTTTATTACCCTTTCTTAAATAATTCTAATATATATTATAAGAGATATAAAGAATAAGTTCTATATAAAGAATTTTAATCTAAATATTTTAGTTAAGTTTTTATTATTTTATAGGAAAAAGTAAAAAATAATAACTAAGTTAGTAAAGCTATCTTCTAAAGGGAACTAAATAAGAGTAGCTAGGAATATTATTTCTGCCCTTTATAACTAAATAGCTAAGGCTTAGTAAGAAAATAAGCAGAGAAAAAAGGCATATACTAACCTAATAACTGCCTATTAATACTATATAAAGACTATAGCTAAGAATAAGAATAAGGACTTGAAAGTAAATATAAACTATAAGAATAACATTTTTAATATTAATATATCTAGAGAGATGCTTAGCTCTAAAGGCTAAATAGTAGTAAAGTGCCTTTAGAATATAAGAAAAAGCAAGATAATTACTAATACCCTTATAACTAAAGGGATCCCTACTAGTAGTTTAAGTTAAGATTCTCTTATAATTACATAGGAAATATAAAATAAACTAAAAAAACTAGACTTTAGTAAGCTAATTTACTGTTTTAGTTATATAAATAAATACTATTAGTACTAAGAGATAGAGTTATTTACAGAAGGTAACATAGGACTAAAGCCTTTTAGAACATAGTAATATTAGGCTAGAGATGGTATATAAAGTATAATAAATGCTATTTATATCTACTCTAAAGATTTTATAGCCTAGGGGGTGTAAATTAATAGGAACAGATTCTTTATTTTAAAGATAGACCTTATATATATACTATAAATTAAAGTAGTATAATAGATTTTCCTTATTAAGGAATTAATTCTAGCGGCTAATAATAATAGGCAGAAGAAAACTAAATGCCTGGCTAATACCCTAGTTATTTAGAATATTAAACTCTATATTAAGCAGGCAGTTGTATAATTTCTTAATAGCAGATAAATAAACAACTAAGCTAGATCTAAAGAGTAATAACTAGGATTACTATTAAAAGAAAAAGTACTTATAGCTAAATACTATAATAAGTTAGGAGGCATTAATAGCTTTATAGCTAGGGCACTTACTACTATAGGATAAGTTAATCTCTTAAGCATAGGTTTTTAATAGGTAATTATTAATACTAGTAAAGAGCATAGAACTATAATTACTTAATAGGATATAAATATACTAAGGAAGGAACTAGCAGACTAAAGGAATCTAATTTAAGGTTTAGCTAAATAATATAGGCTAATAAGTAAAGCAGTAGCTAAAAAAACTATTCTAGAAGAGATAAAGCTAAAGTTATTAAACTAAGCTACTAATAAACAATTTAGCAAACTTAAAGATAGAACTAATATACTTAAAGGGGATATTAAGGCTTATAAGGAGGCTTTTAATATAATAAAAGCTAGTCTTAAGATCCTTAATAGGAATATTATAATAACTTTAGCTAAAGTAGTAATACTAGAGAATAAGGCTAGGAATATAAAGACTATTAAGCCTACTCCTTAAACGCCCCTGCTAGAATTTATAAATAAAAAGATAAACTTACTTATAGAAAGCAAGAAGCTAACCAGCCTAGTTAAACTAAATTCACTAGCTAGTAAAAAAATAAGGTTAGCTATAAGAGTAATAAAGGTAACTATATTAAACATAAGCTTATTTAAGTTATTACTAAAAAAGGCGAAATAAAAGACGCCTTCTAAAAATAGGCATAATATTAGTAGTGCTATAAAAAGGCAGAAAACAATAACAGAATCTATAACCAAGAACGTGGAATTAGCTAAGATATTAGACGAATAGCAGACCCTTACATAGTAGTATAAACACTAATTTTACTAATATATTATGCTATTTAATACTAGAAGCAGTCCGTAAAAATTTACTAGGTAAATTAATATTTAACTATAAAATATATAGCTTGGATTAAAGTTTTAGCTAGGTTGTAAAGGGTATCTTAGTAAATGGATTAAGTATAGGAAAGTTATATCTAAAGGATTATTACCTTCTTTATAGTTACTATGTTATATAGCTTAAATATAGGAAAAATTCACCTCTAATAAGGATGAGTTGGCATAGCTAGTGGCTATCTGCTGCTTAAAAGTAATAATGCCCTAATAACCTCTATGGAATAACCTTTAATATGCCTGGTTTAAACGCACAAAGGACCCTTATATATAAGGTTAGAAGCAGAGGATAACTTAAGATATTTAACATACTTTAAGGAAGGGTATGGGCTACCTCTCCTATATTTAAAAGGAAAGCTTCTTTTCTTATAGCCTAACTCTTTCCCCTTTATATAGCTTTTCTTTATTAGT
Organism: Aciculosporium take MAFF-241224; assembly: GCA_000222935.2. Lineage (NCBI taxonomy): Eukaryota > Fungi > Ascomycota > Sordariomycetes > Hypocreales > Clavicipitaceae > Aciculosporium > Aciculosporium take. The sequence continues at coordinate 29,761 of AFQZ01000197.1, read as the reverse complement.
TTACTAGGTTTTTAGAGGTATAATATTTTATTTTTAGTTTAACCTAAGTCTTTTCTATCTTCTTATATAAGTTATAGCTATAGTCTAAAAGTTAGTAGCATTATTGTGATATAACTATAATACTATAAATAAGAGAATTACTTATAATATAGTAATACCTAGAAGTATATAACCCAAGGTTACTAGTAATAATAGTTACTCTCTAACAAGCTACTTATAGCTATAACAACATAAGTGGATAAAGATGTTCTGCGATCTATATTTCTGTTAATAAATTATAGTATAAATTCATAAGGCTTATGCGGATAAGGACTTTAAGAAGTAGAAATTTAAGCATAACTAGGACAGATCTAACCACAGTTAATAGGTTTATACTACCCAGATTAAATTTCTTTTATTATAGTTTATTTTGCTTAGACTAAGACATTTATCTATCTTTAAATTTTATAAGTAGTTATTATTGGATTAATTACTACTATTAAGCAATGTTTCTAGCAGATTAAATATAACTAGACTAATATAAGGAGGATACTTTATAGATTAAATTGCTTTTATTTATAAATAAAAGTTTTTCTTTATATATGTTAATACTAGCTTAAATAGATCTAAAGGATAACTAGGATAGTTATCTTTAAGGGAGGGGCACTTATTAAAAGATAATCCATAATATTAGATCCCTACCTATATAAAACGGATTTATTATATAGCTAGTAAGAAAGAATAATAATAACTTATATAAAATACACTTAACTATATAACTTAATAGTAGTATATACAGGTGCGTTTAATAATCCCTTTATAATAACGTTGATGACAGCTTTACGGTTGCTTCCAACTGACTACGTAACGATACCACCACATAACAGCTAGTAGGTTAATAAAGATAGCACTAAGCATGCTAAAAGAGGTTATAAAGACAGCGTGGCATTACTAGAGAATAGTATTATTATTATAGCTAAATATTATTATTATTCATATACGCTAGGTAGCTAGAGCCACTAACTAGTTCATCGACTAACTTCTTAATATAGGAAAAACCCTAAGATAGGGGAGAAAACCCATATTCTTCTATATAGCTCCTACTAAGCCTTTAATATAAAGTCTTTATTGTTTTTAACCATTAGTATAAGATATCTGCCAGTTCCCCCAAAACTGCAGATAATAACAGAAGTATGGTTGTGCTTTATATAAAAGGTTAGTATATTAGTAAAAACCCCCTATAAGCACCTCCCCTTCTAATCCAGCTCTTTCTCCTTTATTCTATTATTTCCGTTACCTTTAGTTCCTTTCTTAGCCTTATTATTATATATCTGCCATGCCTTACAAAGCTCCTCCGCTAACCTATACTGCTAAAGTTACCTAGTTAAGAGCACCTACTTTATAATATTTAGTGCTAGCTTTTTATTATTAAGCGCCGCCCTAAGTTCCCATGGGTCTCTTATTATAGGCACTACTAGGATTAGCCTTAGATAGTTATGTTCTAAGCATAATAGGATAAGGTGGTAAATATCCTTATCTCCTCCCTAGTATTAACATATTAGTAATATTACCTCAGGCACCTATCTATTATAAAGGAAGGCATTCAGCCTTATCTTTTCCGTTTAAAGCTATACTAAGGCCGTAGATTTATGCTTTAGCAGGCTATTATAAAGCCTTACTATCTTTTTTATACTCTTAAAGTTAGGTTTCTTATTTACTGCTATTACTTTTGCCTATTCTCTTCTTACTTAAGCCTTATACCTCTGCTATATCCAATGTTTTTCCCACTCCCTCTCTAATTCCTATCTAGCTATAAGGCTGCTAAGGAGGGGGAGGGGGGCATTAGGAAACGCCTTATAGTAATTATATTAGCAGCCTCTTCCTTAGCATTATAGCTATAATGCTATTAAATTGCAGGCCTGTTATATCTTCTTACCTATACTACTATCCTTAAGTCTTTAGTAAAATCGTTACTTAATATAATTAAGGTACAAATCCACTAGTAGCACTACTGCTTTTATCTTTAAGAGTATTACTAGCGTTGCCTTATATGCCCCTATAACCCGCCTTAAGCATTTATTCTGTTCCCTTATAAATACCTTTACTACCCTTTATACTATCCCTTTTAACTTGCTATAAGTATAGTATATCCTAACTCTATAAGCTATTATGCTTCTTATTACCTGTATATAAAGGGATCTTATACACTCTAGTTAGCATCCCCATGTAAACATAGCTAGTGCTATAAGTACTAACTTCTACTATAATAATTTAGCATTTACCTTCTTTATATAGGTTAACTAATAGAGCTTTTAGTAAATCCAAACCCCTAGGAATTGCGCTAATTATATTAGTTGTATTATTATTTTTCTAAGTTAGATTGTTATTATAATTGCCTGCCTCTTCCTTATAAAGTATATTAGCTTGCTCTTCCCTAGGTTAAACCTTAGCCTATACTCCTTTAACTACTCCTTATATATTCTTTAGGCTCTTTTTAGTTATACTTTTATCTCCTTTGCTGTTTTTTTATATATTATAATGTTTATATTATCTAAGAACCCTAACATTAATGTTAATTCTACTACTGCTAGTCTTTAATATAATAGCATAATATAGAGCAGGAAGAGGATAGGAGACGCTAGTAACTCTTATAAAACCCCTGTAGTAACTTAGATTTCCTTAGTAATACATCCGTTAAATGCTAATTATACTTTCCTTTTTAACATAAAGCCCTGTGCCTATCTGGCCATCTACCCTAGCAGTCCTAACTCCTTTATAGTATAAATTAATCATTTATAGCTAATAGTATTAAACACCCTAGTAATATCTAGCTATAGTAATAATACTATTCCCTAGTAATACCATGCTATCTTTACAACCTCTTTTAGCATACTTAGTGCTACCTCTATTAACCTACTAGCCTTATTACCTATTTACATGTCTAGTATTATATAGCCTTCCTTTACTGCAGTAGTAATCCTCCTTATAATAGCTCCCTTAATTACTTTTTTTATTATGTTTAACAGTAATATTAGCCTCTACCCCCCTAGTCTGCCTAACTCCTTAGGGGTTTTCCTAGGTTTATATAAAACTACTACCTTTGCTTATTAGAAGGAGGCTAGATAGTGTCCTAAACCATAGTATGCATTTATAAGGTATGTTAAACATAATATTAGGGCTGCTCTATATAACTTAAGGAAACCTATTAGCAGCTTATCCGGCCCTAGGGCTTTCTAACTTACTATATTTTTTATAACTTCTTTAATTTCCTCCTTTATAAACACAGGAACTACCTAATTATCACTATAGTATCTTATCTCTACCTTTATTTTTAGACCTAAAGCCCTAGCTATAAATAAGGGAAAGAATCTCTCTATAAATGCCTTTGCCTTACCCTTATATATAACCTTTACTATCTCCTCCCTGCTATTATCTCCTAGCTAAGTTAGTAGTAGGACCTGTTATATCTTAAGAGGAAGTCCACTCTATAGCCAGGCCTAGCGCTCTAGGGTCTAAAGGCTTCCTTTAGACCTAGATAACTTGCTAACTGCCTGTTGCTAACTGCTTCTCTTCTCCTCCGAGATTATATAATCCTGTTTTCCTATAGCTTTTATTAAGGCCTGCTATAATTCCTATATTTATTATTACTATTACTGCTTATTAGCATATCTTACCTCTGCTATTATATCCTTTACCCTTTTATTCCACTAAGGCTATAGTTTGCTATGCCCTTAAGGTTATTTAAGTGCCGCTATATTAGCTATTTCCGTAAGTTGTTAGGTAAGCTATTATATATAGTTATTAATTTCCTGCCAGTTGCACAGCAGGAGCTCTAACCCCTTCTTTCTAAGCCTGTTTAAAGCCTCTGCTATAATAAGGTTCTTATCTGCTATCCTCTAACCCTAGACCAACCCTAAGCTGTTGCTTAATTTCTTGCTTATCCTAATGCTAATAAGCTAAGGCATATAGTCGGATCTGGAGATTTCTACTAGCCTGATAAATTTAACACTAACGTTATAAGTAGTTCACATATAGTTAATAGTGCTGTCCCTGCTGCTATATTCTCTCCTTATTACTTCCCTAAACAGTATAGCTAAGCTAAGTTGCTACCTTATTATAAATTCTAACATCTTATTATGCCCCTAAGAGGTTTAGCTAAATCTGTCCTATAAGGGGTAGTATTAGTTAAAGTCCCCTATAAACATACTCCGGCCCTTTGCCTAGGTATTAGTAAAGTATTATAAAAGCATCTGCTACTCCCTTTTATAAGCCGGGGAATAAATGTTATATACCTTTACTTTATATAGCTTAATACTATACTAATCCTCCCCCCTCCCTATAGTCTAAAGTCCTATCTTAACCTTTTAATATATATAAATTACCATTCTTCCACTATATATTGCTAATATATAGTGCCCTTAAGATAGATTTAGCAGTATACTATTATAACCTCCTAGTTCCTAAATAGCTATTACCTTAGGGCTAATGTTATGCCCTAACACTAAATGTACTAAATTGCTTTTCTTCTATATATTCCAGTATATAACCTTAATTATATACTTTATTATATGCTTTAGAGCACCCTAGTTAGGCTAGCTCTGGTATTGTTTTGCCCTCTAGTTAGTTATAAAAAGGCTAGCATTATACCTTCCTCTGCTGGTTTTTATTATTCTAATTATAGCTTATAGGTTTATTTTATAAAAAGACCCCTTAGTTATATACTCCTTTCTCTTAGCTACCTCTTTATTAGTCCCCTGGTCTCTTCTCTATAATAACCCTTATTTATAGTAGCTATCATAACCTTTAACTAATAGCTGTAAAAGAACAGCGGCCTTATGGCATAAGCCTCCCTTGCCTGCTGCTATCTATTATTACTTACTAAGCACAGCTAAGACTATGCTAGATATGCCCTTATATAATTTAGGTATTTCTCCTATACCTTGCCTATTAACATTAGGTAAGTCCTCTCTCCCTTAGGGTGTTTTCCAGTAGTATACCTACTATATCTTGCTTCCTCCTTATAGTGCCTAGTAATATGCCTAATCTTATAGTAGTTATAACATTGCTTTAGGTGGATTATCTTATTATATAGCTTAGCATTAAAAATCTTTACTTAGTATACTATTTCCCTATGTTATAAGCGGTTTACTGCCTTAGTGCCCTTAACACTAACTACTAGTAGTGCCCTTATAACTATTCCCTTTAGCTTTTATACTATTATCTTTACTGTATTTAAACCATTCTTCTTTTTAATGTTCTTCCTTATATCCTTAATTATAATGTGGTTTGTTAATTATATTAGGAATCCCTTAATAATTATACTAAATATCTTTCTGTTTACTTCTGCCTTAGGTTTAAAGGCAACTCTTACTTAAGCCATGTTTTCCTTTTATTTCCTCCCTGCTTTAGTAAATATAATAACTATGTCTCTACTTTATAGTCAGCGTGCTACTACTACCTTCTCTATGCTAATAGCACTATTTACTGCCTTTATAATCTTCCCTAGCAATCTATTCCTAACTACCTTACTAATAGTGTTTTCCTTTACTATTACTTCCTAGTAATAGCAGGCTAGTATTGCCATACCCTCTGTTTAGGCTAAAGGGATTATTATATTCTACCCTATAGCTCTATAAGCCGTAATAGTTACCTAAGTCTCCCTAACCATTAATCTAGTCCTAGAAATAGCCTTTATTACCTCCTTAACTACCTTCTTAACCATGGTTTCTACCTTATTATTAACTGCTTCTATAATTAAATCCTGTAGGCCTTTTATACTAGTTCTTGTTTAGGCTATCTTTCTTCTTACATTTATAGTAATTAATATAATAGTTCTAATAAAAGCCTATACTTTTATTATTTCTACCTTTAGGATAACTTTTATTATTAATTCCTTTAGTAATTTTATTTTATTCTTTAGTTTTTCTTATACTACTATTACTTTAGCATTCTTTCCTTAATATTATATTTCTTCTTAGGTAGTACCTTGTCCTTTATTAGTTATAGATTTATATAAAAATTCATTAATTATTATACCCCTTATGCTGCTTACTTCCCTTATATAATACGCTATTACTAGGAGGGGTAATTAATAATAAGAAATCTGATTCCGTGCTTCTTTTCCGTTTTAGGCGTAATACCGCGTTATATCCGCGGTAGGTATTCCTGGCTCTTTATTTATAGCTAGATATTACTAGGGCGTTTAACACTATTAGCTATAAATGGCTAATTTACACTATAAAGGAGTTAGGACTACTAGGGTAGATAGCTAAATAAGCATAGGGCTTTATATTAAAAAGAAAAGCATAACTAGCATTTAATAGGCGTATTACTAAGGAAATCTAAGTTATTATAAGGGTTCTATAAGGGTTACTAGCGTCTTTTATTCTCTTTTTACTTTATATTATACTATTATATTAAAGACTAATAGCAATAGAATTAATATTAACATTAGGGTTTTTAAATAATATAAATATTATAGTATATAGAAAAATAGTAAAGGAGACTAAAGTATAACTAAAGTATAACTAAAAAGAGCCTAAAGAATATATAAGGAGTAGTTAAAGGAGTATAAGCTAAGGTTTAACTTAGAAAAGAGTAAGCTATTATACTTTATAAGGAAAAGGCAGGTAATTATAATAATAATCTAACTTAAAAGAATAATAATATAACTAATATAATTAGCGTAATTCTTAGGGGTTTAGATTTACTAGAAGCTCTATTAGTTAACCTATATAAAGAAGGTAAATGCTAAATTATTATAGTAGAGGTTAGCACTTATAGCACTAGCTATGTTTATATAGGAATGCTAACTAAAGTATGTAAGATCCCTTTATATATAGGTAATAAAAAGCATAATAGCTTATAAAGCCGGGATATACTATACTTATAGTAAGTTAAAAGGGGTAATATAAGGGGTAGTAAAGGTGTTTATAAGGGAATAAAATAAATGCTTAAGGCAGGTTATAGGGGCATATAAGGCAATGCTAGTAATACTCTTAGAGATAAAAGCAGTAATACTGCTAGTAGATTTATATCTTAATTATATTAAGTAATAATTTTACTAAAGACTTAAGGATAGTAGTATAGGCAAGAAGATATAATAGGTATATAATTTAATAGCATTATAGCTATAATGCTAAGGAAGAGGCCGCTAATATAATTACTATAAGGCATTTCCTAATGCCCCCCCCCCCCTCCCTAGCAGCCTTATAGCTAGATAGGAATTAGAAAGGGAGTAGGAAAAATAGTAAATATAATAGAGGTATAAGGCTTAAATAAGAAGAAAATAGGTAAAAGTAATAGTAATAAATAAGGAACCTAACTTTAAAAGTATAAAAAAAATAGTAAGGCTTTATAATAGCTTACTAAAGCATAAATCTATAGCCTTAGTATAGCTTTAAATAGAGAAAATAAGGCTAAATACCTTCCTTTATAACAGATAAGTGCCTAAGGTAATATTACTAATATGTTAATATTAGGAAGAAGATAAGGATATCTACTACCTTATTCTTTTATGCCTAAAATATAACTATTTAAGGCTAATTCTAGTAGTACTTATAATAAGAGACCTATGGGAGCTTAAAGCAGTGCTTAATAATAAAAAGCTAGCACTAAATATTATAAAGTAAGTGTTCTTAACAAGGTGACTTTAGTAATATAGGTTAGTAGAGGAGCTTTATAAGGTGTAGCAGATATATAATATTAAGGTTAAGAAAGGGACTAAAGGTAATAAAAATAATAAAATAAAGGAGGAAAAGCCGGATTAAAAGGGGAGGTGCTTATAAGGGGTTTTTACTAATATACTAACCTTTTATATAAAGCATAACTATACTTCTATTATTATCTGTAGTTCTAGGGGAACTGGCAGATATTTTATACTAATAGTTGAAAATAATAAAGACTTTATATTAAAGGCTTAGCAGGAGCTATATAAAAGAATATAGGTTTTCTCCCCTATCTTAGGGTTTTTCCTATATTAAGAAGTTAGTTGATAAACTAGTTAGTGGCTCTAGCTACCTAGCGTATATGAATAATATAACCTTATAGAATGCACTTAACTATATAACTTAATAATAGTATATACAGGTGCATTTAATAACCAGTTTATAATAACGTTGATAACAGCTTCACAGTTGCTTCCAACCGACTATGTGACGATACCACCACGTAACACCTACTATTATATTTAAATTATTTAGGTTATTTAGGTTATTTAGGTTATTTAGGTTATTCTTATTTTAGTTATTACTCTTCTTTAACTTACTTATTATTTATACCCTAACTAGGCTTATAATATTAGCTTCTAGCTCTTAGACTATCTTTAATATTTACTAAATTAGGCAAAATATATAACTTACTAGCCATTCTCTTTTGCTTTAATCTTAGTCTTATTAAGATAAAGTGTCTAGCTAACCTGCTTATATACCTAGGTAATAGTATAAGTAATAGTTAAAAAGAAATAATATTTCTGCCTATTTTACTTATCTTTTAAATATCTTTTAAAAGGCTATAAAATACTTTAGGTTCTTATAATTTATAAGAATCATAAATAGCTAGGCTATGCTCTTTAGCTTAGCTAACTATACCTTTAAGCAGAAAATAATACTAAAGAGCTCCTTATTATAAATTATATAATTCCGCTATATAGCTATTAGTCATACTAAGTAATATACTACTAGCCTTTATATTCCCTTTAAATTATATTAAAAAAGGCATTTATTTATAGCCTTATTAAAGAAGTTAGCCTTTACTTATATTTTTAAGTTAGGATCTTATTATATATGAATTAAAAATAAAATAAAAGCAGCTTTAAGCACCTAAAATATCTTTTTATATTTTAAGGACTAATAAAACCTAATAGCCTTTTTAGTAAGATTAGTTAAAGGGCTTATAAGATTTAAAAAGTTATTAATAAACTCCTAATAAAAATTTATAAAGCCTAAGAAACTTTATACCTTATAAACTATTTAAGGTAACTTCTAATCTTAAATAACTATAATCTTTTTTAAGTTAGGGCAAATAGCCTTTTTAGCTTTTATAATAAATCCTAAATACTTTATTTTTATAACTATAAATATATACTTATTAATATTTAAGTATAGCCTAGTATATTTAGCTATTATAGGACCTCTTATACTTTTATTATATAGTCTTTTTTAAAGCCCTTAGTATAAATAAGGATATTATTTAAGTAAGCTATTATAAAGTCTTTTAATATATTCCCTAAGGTATTATTAATATATTATTAAAAAGTAGTAGGCATTCCTACTAAACTAAAAAGGTAAATTAGCTACTTAAAGAGTTTAAATTATATTTAAAATGCTATTAACTACTTATTTCTTTTAGTAACCTATAGCTTATAAAAAGCTATATATGTCAGAAGAGTCACGAGACAAGAGCGTAAGGGTACAGATACCCACTAGGGCAAGCCACGCTCTAGCTATATATAGGTATATAAGGGGATAGGCCTTATAAAGAGATAGAGAGGCTAGTAAATATAGTATTTATATTACTAACTCTATTTATAGCTATTTAGCTTTAAGTATGCTTAACTATAGCCTTTACTTTACTAATAAACCTTTAACTATAATAAAATATTTACTTTTTCCTATAAGAATAGTAAATTATTAGCTTAGTAAAGATATTAATTTAAAGAATAAATATATAAGTAAGTAGCTATATTAATATAATAACTATATAAGCATTAAATAAACTTAATAAAGGCAAAAGCAGCTTTAGTATTATTATAGTATAAGATATTATACTATAGCTAAAACCCCTTATACTTATATTAAAGGGTAAAATAAAAAAACCTATAAAAATAAAATAAACTTACCTTAATAGTACTATAGGTAATTAGCATTATTAGCCTAAACCCTAGTATACCTAAATCTAAGATATTAATATATAAGCTAATAAAGAAAAAGAGTTAGACTAAGAACTTAAGAAAGCTATGAAAAAGCTATACCTTATTTAAAAGCATACCTAACTTAAGAAAATATAGTAAGACTTAATAAACCCTTTAGTAACTATACTTAAAAAGCCTAGTTTAACTGCTTTTCTTTAAATAGATACTTTAAGTAACTAATTAATAGTAACTTACTTATAATATAGCCTTATAAAAGTATAATTAAAAGCCCTAGTTTATAAGGAAAATAGCTATAAAAACTTATAATTCTTTTTTATAAACTTAAACATAGCTTTTATTATAAACAAAGTAACCTTTATAAATAACTTAACTAAGGTTACTTATACTAGTAGCTATTTAGCAGAAAAAGCAAAGTAATAATAAAATAGGTATATAGCTATACATAGTATTATAAACTTTAATAATTATAGCTAAAAGGACTTTATTATTGTTGGAATCGCTCGTATGGAGGATGGAAGGGATACGCTGCATTGACTAGGAATTGTAGGTTGCACACAGAATGCACGCACCCTGATTAGCTGGATTACAGGTTATATAACCTAGGGCTGTAACGTGGCTATAACACTATACCTCTGCATTATAGCCTGCTTCTTTTCTCTTTTTAAGATAAACAGAATTAATTATTAAACCCCCCCCCTTACATTTATACTATAGCATACTTATAACCTACGCGTTACTAATACTAATTAGTAGTTACTAATAACTATAGATTTACTAGGTTATATATAGAAGAAACTTATTTAAATGCTTTTACTTATATAACTATAAGAAATTCTAATATTATGCTAACTAAAGGATTATTTCTTTAAATTATTAACTATTAAATCGTTTATAAATATAAAAAGACTTAACTCTTGTGGATCTTCTTACTTATTATTAACTTTTACTACTCGTCTACAATTAAAACCAGATCTTTACTGTTATTCACAGAGAATTAACCAATGCCAACCGCTTTAATTAGTACTAAACACAAAGCCTAACCTAAAACACTAAAATATCATTAAGCTAAGGAAAAACGGATGATTTTAATAAACAAATCTAAAAAAATATTTATAGAAGAAAACTTTTAAAGAGCACTCTTCCCTAAAAACTCTATAAGCACTGCCTAATTCTATCCTGGAATTAGACTAAGTTAGTTAAGAATATTTATATTAATACAGCTACTAAACAATAGATTAATAATCGTATTATATACATAATCTACTACTATATTCTTAATAAAGGAAAAGCTTATAACCTGCTTATTAACTTCTAATAGGATTATAAAGATTAAACTAAGAATGCTTTTAATAAAAGTAATACTAGCCTTAAGTATATCTGTCGGAATCGCTTGTATGGATGATGAAAGGGATACGCCGCATTAACCAGGAATTATGGGTTGCACACAGAATACACGCACCCTGATTGGCTGGATTACAGGTCATGTGACCTAGGGCCGTACCATGGCCATAACACCATACCTCTGTATTATAGCCTGCTTCTTCCCCTCTTTTAGAGATATAAATGAATTAAATATTAAACCCCCCCCCCTACATTTATGCTATAGCATACTTATAACCTAAGCGCTACTAATACTGATTAGTGGTTGCTAATAACTACAGATTTGTTAGGTTATACTTAGAAGAGACTTATCTAAATACTTTTACTTATGTAACTATGAGAAATTCCGATGTTATACTAACCAAAGGATTATTTCTTTAATCGTCGACTGTTAAATTGTCCACGATTATAAGAAGACTTATTTCTTGTAGATCTTCTCCCTTATTATTAACTGTTACTTGTCTACAATTAAAACCAGATCTTTACTGTTATTTATAGAGAACCAATGCCAACCGCTTTAATTAGTACTAAACACAAAGCCTAAAACACTAAAATATCTTTAAGCTAAGGAAAAATAGATGATTTTAATAAATAACTCTAAAAGGATGTCTATAGAAGAGAACTTCTAAAGAGCACCCTACCTTGAAAACTTTATAAGCACTGTTTAATTCTATTCTTTAATTAGACTAAGTTAGTTAATAACATTGATGTTAATACAGCTACTAAACAACAGATTAATAACCGTATTATATATACGATTAACTACTATATTCTTAACGAAGGAAAAGGGCGTAATCTCCTTATTAACTTCTAGTGAGATTATGAAAATTAAACAAAGGATACTTTTAATAAAATTAACAACAACCTTAAGTATACCCTTTGTAATTACCTTAATAACAATGGTGTTGAAACAGCCAGAGGATTGAGATCGAATGTCTCTGAAGATCTTATTAATATCTTAAATATTAACCCTAACATAGAATACAAACCTTTGCCAGAAAAAGCAACTAGGAAAAGAGAAGAGATTTAACGACTTAAACTTTCTAATAATAAGAACTCTAATAATAAAGATTTTTATTTAACTAAAGACCCTTCCCCAGAACTACAAACCCTAACTAGAACACTTTCTAATAGTAATTAAAAAGCCCTTAATACTCTTAAGAGACTTTACTAGAAAGAAGAATAATATTCTAGAGAAGTGTACGACTTTATTAATAAGAAGTTACTATATTTTAAAGAGAAATGTTCTTAAGCAGGAGTTTCCCCCTTACTTTACCTAAAAGCCTTTCCTATTATGCTTTAAGGTAAAGCCTATATATACTTCCTTAAATACTTTAGAGCAAAGACAATCCTATTTAAGGAGATAACTTAGAACATTAGGAATTACTTCAAAACACCTGAGAATAAGAGCTTCTATAAAACACAATTTGCTAATCTATGCCTTCGCCACATTATTATAGAACATCTAATAAAGAATAAGTTAGAATGCTTAGAAATTCTTCTTAACCGACTTATAAAGATATTCAATGGCCTTTATAACCCTCTTAAATAAGATACAATTCTTCTTTATTAAGTACGATAAGCAATAGAAAATAATAATGATTTCTATAATGCTAAATTCAGGAATGTGCTAACCTTTAAAGGATTTGTTAGTGATCTTTGAAATTGCCTCTCAGCAATGGACATACTACTAACCTCTATAAGTTAGTTACTAATAACTACTAATAACAATTCGACTGCCCTTATTGCCTAGTCTACAGACTAAAACACCAACATAGTAATGTTTACAGACTGATGCTATTTACAAGCTATATATTATAAAAAACCTTAAGCTAGAGCGAGCTTAAAGAAATGCTTTATTTACTATAAAGAAGAATGCTGGTTAACTAACCATCCTGCCTCTAAGCAGAAAAAAGCAAAAGTAACTTAGTAAAATAACAGAAAACACCAAAAACCACCCTTTAAACGCTAATACCATGCATTCCTATAAGCCTATAAAGGCGAAATAGCCCAACTTACTGCTACTAATAATAGCAGTAAGGATAAACACAAAAAAGCCACTTAGAACGCCGCTTTCCTTACTACTAATAAAAAAGAGAAACCAGATAATAAAGAGGCTTATAATACTCTCTCCTTTACAATATTCTTTATGTAAGCACTAAATCCCCCACTCTTTTCCTAATTAACCATAAACTTCTTATAGGATAATGCTTTTAAACATGCCTTATTTCTTAAAGACCCCTATAACTATAATACTAATAAACAACCTTAATAACACGTGTATCTTATGGATACAAGATATGCAGCGGATATATTTTATAGTATACTCCCGGATATAGGAGCATTAGGAATTTTAACTGCTGGCTAAGGCTAAGTTAACGCTCTAATGAAAATCATAAAGAACCTTATAATTAAGCATTCCTCTGACCAAAGGACTATCACCTTTAGAGCTGGTACTATAACTTTAACTGGTATTTTGAAGCTTCTAACGATTTTTGGCATAATACCTTTCTATGTGCTTAATAGTACTACACTGTTTTTATATTCTATTACAGACATGGATAAAATAGGTGTTAAACTTAATAATCTTAAGAATCTTTTAATCTAAGGAGATAAAAAGGTACCCATTATTAGGAAATAAGGATATCCTTAGTAAATAGCTAGTTCTTAAGAACCTGCTATCTTTATGCTTTCTAAAGCCGAAATCCGTTAACTTTATCGCTAATTTGGTCATCCGTTAATCGACTAATTAAATAACCTTCTCGTCAGGGCTAGTAAAGAATTTAATAAGGCTAATATAGGGAAAATCACGCATGCTTGCTATTAATGCTAAATAAACGTAAAAGCTCTAAGTAGATTTAAATTCACTCTTAAAGACAATATTAAATTTAACTACAAGGTCCTTGTTAATATTATACAAATTGACGAGAAGCTGGTCCTACACGTTATAGATTTAGTAATATTATTTTAAGCTGCCCGCTTTCTTGCACCTTAATAATAGAAAGCTTGAGATATCTGGAATGCCCTTAAAGAGTGCTGGATTAACACATATCTTAGACCCCTAGACTGGATAGTCCATGATGCCGGAAGAAACTTTGCTTTTAGTGAATTTAGGCATTTAGCTTAACTATTGTTAATTAATATTAACAAAGTCCCTGTTAAGGCTTATAATAGCATCGGAAAACTTGAGCAATATTATACCCCTCTTTACAGAGCATATGATATTATTAAGACTAAAGCTAACGGTCTTTTCTTAAAAGAGCAGATACTTTAAATAGCTATTAAAGCAGTTAATGACTCTACTGGTCTAAATGGTCTTGTTCCTACCCTTCTAGTCTTTAGAACCTATTTAAGGATAATAAATGATTCCCCCCTAAGCTTTATGGTTACTTAAAGAGCTAAGATACTTTAAAAAGCAATAGATAAAGCAAGACGTAGTCTTGTAAGACGCTAAGTCTACGATGCTCTTAATACCCGTAACAGCCTAATAACCCTGCCTATATACACTCTTCCTTTAAATTCTAATGTATAAGTTTATTATGAAAAAGGCAGATGGACTGGCCTCTATAAGCTTCTCTTAATAAAAGGAGAGACTTATATTATTAAGATGCCTTATAGCCCTATAAAGTTTTAGTCTATGGTTATTAAACCATATATAACCTCGCCAGAGGTGGAATCTTCTTACAAGAAAGACCCGGTTTACAAGAAAGACCCGGTTTAAGGTAATAAAAATCACGAAAACCCCCTTAATAACCTAATAACTCTACTATAAAGAGGACGTAGAAGACCCTGGAAACACCCTTAAGCAGAGGCTTTTCTTACTAAGAAAGAAAAGGCCGATTTTAAACTTATAATTAACCTCTATGCGCAAGGAAAAATTAATATACCTAGAGAACCTTTTAAACTCTCTAATAAAGCAGAGATTAATGCTTTACTAGCAAGGAATGTGTTCGAATTTATAAAATTTAACCTGTAAAGGCATAGAGGCAAAAGACTCTTTAGCTTGCGGATAGTAAGAGAAGTTAAAGGCAAGGCAACTAACTCTCTGTATAAAAAGTCACGATATGTTATCCAAGGCTATAGCAACCATGGGAAAGAGGTTATTCTTATATAGTCCCTAATAATTTAGAAAGCTAGTTAAAGGCTTATTATTGCCCTTGCTCCCTTATTAAAAAAGGAAGGTATTACGGTTTAGCTAAGGGATATTACCTAAGCATATGTGTAGTTATAGACAAAGCTTAATCGCATAATTCTTGCAAAGCTTCTAGCATAAATTGCATACCTTTACCCGCCAGACGTTATTATGGTTGTAATTAAGCTGCTATACGGAATAGCAGAGGCTGGTATATATTAGTAGTTGACGTATTTTAATTATTATTGTCAGAGACTACAGATAATAACCTCTATATATAACCCTTATTTTCTTATTTCTTCTAGTAAAAGCTTGTGTTTTAGAATCATTAGAATGCAGACTGATGATACCTTAGGACTTAGCGATGCTAAGTTTTTTAATTGTAAAGAGATTGAGTTAAAAAACGCTAAATTCCTTATAAAGCTAAAAGAGAGGTTAATGATTTTAACACCGTTAATGTTTAACGGTTGCATTTTAAGCGAAGTTGATAATAATACCTTCTTTTTATAATAAAAGGAATAAGAAAGGAAGCTATTATAAGTTAATAACCTGACCAACTAAGCGAAATATGTTGAATAGTAAGCACGAGGAGCGTATATTGCTCTGATATGTCAACCTAAAGCATCTTACAATCTTTCCATTACTGCCCAAGTCTAATATCCAGGATCTGACGATGTTTTAAGGCTTAATAAAAGACTTTAATAGCAAATTAACAATTAAGACTATGGACTTTAATATATATCTCTCTTGCTAAAAAACGCCGCTCTTTATATTTTTATTAATGGTTCTTTTGTAAATAATAAAGACCTTAGCTCTTAACTAGGCTATGTGATTATCCTAGGTAATGAAAGG
Source organism: Aciculosporium take MAFF-241224 (assembly GCA_000222935.2). NCBI lineage: Eukaryota > Fungi > Ascomycota > Sordariomycetes > Hypocreales > Clavicipitaceae > Aciculosporium > Aciculosporium take. The sequence continues at coordinate 13,547 of AFQZ01000197.1, read as the reverse complement.
AAGGATGACGATACCTCTGAATTCACCCTCAGAGGAAATATCGTGATATACAGCTTAATAAAATCAAAAAGAGTCATAAGAAGTACATTAGCTTCTGAGCTATATGGGATGGTTTAAGGTGTTAATATTGCCTACGTAATAAGCACTACTCTGAATATTATCACTAACTGATTAAATAAGCCGAAAATTCTAACAATAATATGCACTAACTCTTTCTTACTATATAAATGTATTATTAAGCTAGGGATAACAAAGGAAAAGAGGCTAATAATTAATATTATGGCTTTACGGCAGTTATATAAGAGGAGGGAAGTGGCTAAGATACACTGGATTAATAGTAATAATAATCCTGCGGATATAATAATAAAAGCTTTACTGAATAAAGCTCTTAAGACCTTTATAACGAAGAATAAAGCCTGAATCTGTGTAAAAGGATGGGTTAAAAGACCTGTTGTAAGAATTGCTGCAAGAGCCGCCGCCAGAGCCGCTAAAGAATGAAAAAGTCCTAATTCCTTACTAAATCCAACGACAAATTAAGCGCCCAATAAAGAGCTTAAATTCAATGAATTCAAACGCGATTATAAGCGCCTAATTTGGTAGGATTAAATGCGGGAATTATACTCTTTAGCCCCCCCCCCCCCTACCAACACTCTTTGCCTCCACAACCATTCGGCCTGGTCCAACAAAAGTCATTCATTTGAAGGATGTTTTTCGCTTTATTACTTGTTTGTTAATATCTGATTATTTAGGGTGTTTTATGCATTTTTTTTGGAGCGATTCCTCTTCTTCTTTAATAGAGAGAGAATTTGCAAGTGTCAGAATCGCTTATATAAATAATAGAAGGGATATACTGTATTAACTAGGAATTATAGGTTACATACAGAATGCACACACCCTAATTGGCTGGATTACAGGTCATGTGACCTGGGGCCGTACCGTGGCTACAACACTATACCTCTGCATTATAGCCTGCTTCTTCCCCTCTTTTAGAGATATAGATGAATTAAATATTGAACCCCCCCCCCTACATTTGTGCTGCAGCATACTTGTAACCTGAGCGCTACCAACAATATCCTTTATAATTACCTTAATAATAATAGTATTAAAACAGCCAGAGGATCAAGATCAAATGTCTCTAAAGATCTTATTAATATTTTAAATATTAACCCTAATATGGTTTATAAACCTTTACTAGAAAAAGTAACTAAGAAAGGAAAAGAGATTTAATGACTTAAACTTTCTAATAATAAGGACTCTAATAATAAAGATTTTTATTTAACTAAAGACCCTCTCCTAGAACCATAAACCCTAACCAGAACACTTTCTAATAGTAATTAAAAAGCCCTTAATACTCTTAAGAGACTTTACTAGAAAAAAAAGCAATATTCTAAAGAAGTATATAACTTTATTAATAAGAAATTACTATATTTTAAAGAGAAATGTTCTTAAGCAGGAGTTTCCCCCTTACTTTACCTAAAAGCCTTTCCTATTATGGTTTAAGGTAAAGCATATATATACTTTCTTAAATACTTTAAAGTAAAGACAATCCTATTTAAAGAAATAACTCGGAATATTAGGAATTACTTTAAAACACCTAAGAATAAGAGCTTTTATAAAACATAATTTACTGATTTATGCCTTTGCTATATTATTATAAAATATCTAATAAAGAACAAGTTAGAATACCTAAAAATTCTTCTTAACTAACTTATAAAGATATTTAATAGTCTTTATAACCCTCTTAAGTAAGATACAATCCTTTTTCATTAAGTACAACAAGCAATAGAAAATAACAATGATTTCTATAATACTAAATTTAGAAATATGCCAACCTTTAAAGGATTTATTAGTAATCTTTAAAATTACCTCTTGGCAATAGACATACTACTAACCTTTATAAGTCAGTTACTAATAACTACTAACAATAATTTAACTGCTCTTATTACCCGGTCTATAGACTAAAATACTAACACAGTAATATTTACAAACTAATGATATTTACAAGCTATATATTATAAAAAACCTCAAGCCAGAGCAAGCTTAAAGAAATACTTTATTTACTATGAAGAAGGATGCTAGTTAACTAATTATCCTATCTCTAAGCAGAAGAAAGTAAGGATAACTTAGTAGAATAATAGAAAATACTAAAAACCACCTTCTAAACGCTAATACTATGCATTCCTATAGGCCTATAAAGGCAAAATAGCCTAACTTACTGCTACTAATAATAGCAGTAAGGACAAGCATAAAAAAGCCGCTTAAAATGCCGCTTTCCTCACTACTAATAAAAAAGAGAAACCAGACAATAAAGAGGCTTATAATACTCTCTCCTTTATAATATTCTTTATACAAGCACTAAATCCCCTGCTCTTCTTAGTATTAACTATAAACTTCTTGCAGAATAATGCTTTTAAACATGCCTTATTCCTTAAGGACCCCTATGACTGTAATATTAATAAACAACCTTAATAATATGTATATCTTATGAATACGAGATATATAGCGGATACATTTTATAGCATAATCCCGGATACAGGAGTATTAGGAATTTTAACTGCTGGCTAAGGCTAAGTCAACACTCTAATAAAGATCATAAAGAACCTTATAATTAAGCATTCTTCTAACTAAAGGACTATTACCTTTAGAGCCGGTACTATAACTTCTACTAGTATTTTAAAGCTTCTAACAATCTTTAGCATAATACCCTTTTATATACTTAATAGTACTATACTGTTTTTATATTTTATTATAAATATAAATAGAATAGGTATTAAACTTAATAATCTTAAGAATCTTCTTATTTAAGGCAATAAAAAGGTACCTATTATTAAGAAATAAGAATATCCTTAGTAGACAGCTAGTTTATAAGAACCTGCTATCTTTATGCTTTTTAAAAATAAGATCTGTTAACTTTATTATTAATTTAGTTATCCGTTAATCAACCGATTAAATAACCTTCTCGCCAGGGCTGGTAAAGAGTTCAATAAGGCTAACATAAGAAAAATCACGTATGCTTACTATTAATACTAGATAAACGCAAAAGCCCTAAGTAGATTTAAATTCACTCTTAAAGATAATCTTAAATTTAACTATAAGGTCCTTATTCATATTATACAAATTAATCAAAAGCCGGTCCTACACATTATAAATTTAGTAATATTATTTTAAGCTACCCGCTTTCTTAGACCCTAACAACAAAAAGCTTAAGATATTTAGAATGCCCTTAAAGAGTGCTAAATTAACACATATCTTAGACCCCTAGACTAAATAGTCCATAATACTAAAAGGAACTTTACTTCTAGTAAATTTAGGCATTTAGCTTGGCTACTGTTAATTAATATTAACAAAGTCCCTGTTAAGGCTCATAATAATATCAGAAAACTTAAGCAATATTATACCCCTCTTTGCAAAGCATATAATATTATTAAGACTAAAGCTAACAGTCTTCTCCTAAAAAAGCAAATGCTTTAAATAGCTATTAAAGTAGTTAATAACTCTGCCAGTCTAAATAGCCTTATCCCTACCCTCTTAGTCTTTAGAACCTATCTAAGGATAATAAATAATTCCCCTCTAAGCTTTACAGTTACTTAAAGAGCTAAGATACTTTAAAAAGCAATAAATAAAGCAAGGCGCAGTCTTATAAGGCACTAAGTTTACAATGCTCTTAATACCTATAACGGCCTAATAACCCTGCCTATACATACTCTTCCCTTAAATTCTAATGTACAAGTTTATTATAAAAAAGGCAGATAGACTAGCCCCTATAAGCTTCTCTTAATAAAAGGAGAGACTTATATTATTAAAATACCTTATAGCCCTATAAAATTTCAGTCTATAGTTATTAAACCATATATAACCTTATTACAGGTAGAATCTTCTTATAAAGAAGACCTGGTTTATAAGGAAGACCTGGTTTAAGGTAATAAAAACTATGAGAACCCCCTTAATAACCTAATAACTCTGCTATAAAGAGAATGTAAAAGACCCCAGAAATACTCTTAAGCAGAGGCTTTTCTTACTAAGAAAGAAAAGGCTGATTTTTAACTTATAATTAACCTCTATATACAAGGAAAAATTAATACACCTGGAGAGCCTTTTAAACTCTCTAATAAAGCAGAAATTAAGGCTTTACTAATAAGGAATATATTCGAATTCGTGAAATTCAACCTATAAAGGCATAAAGGCAAAAGACTCTTTAGCTTGTGAATAGTAAGAGAAATTAAAGGCAAGGCAACTAACTCCTTATATAAAAAGTTATAATATATAATCCAAGGCTATAGCGACTAAGGAAAAAAAGTCATTCTTATATAGTTACTGTTACGTGGTGGTATCGTCACGTAGTCGGTTGGAAGCAACCGTAAAGCTGTTATTAACGTTATTATAAAGGGGTTATCAAACGCACCTGTATATACTACTATTAAGTTATATAGTTAAGTGCATTCTGTGTAAGTTGTTCTTCCTAGTCTTACTAGCTGCATGACGAATCCGTCCTATATAGGTGGGGATCCGACATTATGGATTATCCTGTAATAAGTGCCCCTCCCTTGAAGATAACCGTCCTAGTTGTCCTCCGGATCCATCTAAGCTAGTGTTAATATATACAAAGAAAAACTTTTATCTATAAAAGAAAGCAATTTAATTTGTAATATATCCTTCCTATATTAGTCCGGTCGCATCTAATCTGCTAGAAACGTTGCTTAAATAGCAGTAAACAATCCAATAATAACCACTTATAAAATTTAAAGATAAATGAACATCTCGGTCTAAGCAAAATAAACCATAATAAAAGGAAATTCAATCTAGGTAGTATAAACCTGTTAACTGCGGTTAGATCTGTCCTAGTTATACCTAGATGTTTACTTCTTAAAGTTCTTATCTGTATAAGCCTTATAAATTTGCACTATAAGCCGTTAATAGAGATGTAGATTGCAGAACGTCTTTATTTACTTGTGTTATCATAGCTATAAGTAACTTGTTAGAGAGTAACTATATTGCTAGCAACCTCTGGTTATATGCTTCTAGGAGTCGCCATATTATGAGTAATTCTCTTGTCTAGGGTGTTGTAGTTGTATTACAATAATGCTGCTAACTATTAACTATAGTAATAACTTACGCAAGAGAATAGAAAAGACTTAGGTTAAACCAAAAATAAAAACGTTATACCTTTAAAGACTTAGTGGACTAATAAAGGGAAGCTGTGTAAAGGGGAAAGAGTTAGGCTATAGGAAGAGAGGCTTTTCTCTTAGAAGTAGGAGAGGTGGCCTGTGCCCTTCCTTAAGGTACGTTGGATATCTTAAGTTATCCTCTGCTTCTGACTTTATGTATAAAGGTCCTTTGTGCGTTTGAGCCAGGCATATCAAAGGTGGTTCCGTGGAGGTTATTAGGGCATTATTACTTTTAGGCAGAAGACGGCTACTGGCTATGCTATCTTATCCTTACTAGAGGTGAAATTTTCCTATGTCTAAACTATATGGCATAGTAACTATAAGGAAAGCAATAGTCCTTTAAATATAACTTTTTCTGTGATTAATCCATTTACTATAATGCCCTTTATAATATAGCTAAACCTTTGATCTAAGCTATACGTTTTGTAATTAAATAGTAATCTGCCTAAAGCTATGTGATTTTTAGGGACTGCTTCCGACGTTAGATGGCGTGATATGTTAGCCGAAATTTTGGTCCTTATGCTACTGTATAAGGGTCTTCTATTTATCTAATGTTTCAGCTAATTCTGCGTTCTTAGTTACGGATTCCATTGTCGTTTTCTGCCTTTTTGTAGTGCTGTTAATATTATGCCTATTTTTAGAAGGCATCTTTTGCTTTGCCTTTTTTAGTAATGACTTAGATAAGCTTGTGTTTAATGCAGTTGCCTTTATTGCCCCTGTGGCTAACCTTATTCTTTTACTAGCTAGTGAATTTAGTTTAACTAGGCTGGTTAGCTTCTTGCTTACTACGGGCAAGGTTGTCTTTCTGGCTGCGGATTCTAGCAGAGGCGTTCAAGGAGTAGGCCTAGCAGTCTTAATATTCCTAGCCTTATCCTCTAGTGCTGCTATTCTGGCTAAGGTCCTTACAATATACCTGTTAATAATCTTAAGACTAGCTTTTACTGCGCTAAAAGACTCCTTATAGGCCTTAATATCCCCTTTAAGCGTGTTAGTTCTGTCTTTAAGTTTGCTAAATTATACGTTAGTAGCTTAGTCTGCTAGCCTTAACTTTATTTCTTTTAAGATGGTTTTTCTGGCCACTGCTTTGCTTATTAGCCTGTATTATTTAGCTAAACCTTAGATTAGATTCCTCTAGTCTGCCAGTTCCTTCCTTAGCGCGTTAGTATCCTGTTAAGTAGTTGCAGTTCTATGCTTTTTACTAGTATTAACGATTCCCTATTAAAAACCTATGCTTAAGAGATTAACTTATCCTATAGTAGCAAGTGCCCTAGCTATAGAGCTGTTAATGCCTCCTAACTTGTCGTAGTATCTAGCCGTAAGTACTTTCTCTTTTAATGGTAATCTTAGTTACTACTCTTTAAATCTAGCTTAGTTATCTGTTTATCTGCTATTAAGGAATCATGCTGCCGCCTGCTTAATACGGAGTTTAATATTCTGGATAACTAGGGTATTAGCTAGGCATTTGGTTTTCTTCTGCCTGTTATTATCAGCTGCTAGAATCGATTCCTTAATAAGGAAAATCTGTTATACTACTCTAATCCATAGTGCATATATAGGGTTTATCTTTATAATAAAAAATCCATTTCCGTTAATTTGCACCCCTTAGGCTGTAAAATCTTTAGAGCAGGTGTAGATAGCATCTGTTACGCTCTATATGCCATCTCCGGCCTAATGTTGCTATGTTCTGAAAGGCTCTAGTCCTACGTCACCTCCCGTGGATAACTCTGTCTTTTAGTGCTAATAGTATTTGTCTGTGTAATTAAAACAGCAAATTAGCTTACTAAAGTCCAGTTCCTCTAGTCTGTCCTGTGTTTCTTATATAGTTATAAGAGGATCTTAACTTAGACTACTAGTAGGGATCCCTTTAGTTATAAGGGCGTTGGCAATTATCTTGCCCTTTCTTGTATTCTGGAGGCGCTTTACTGCTGCCTGGCCTCTAGGGCTAAGCGTCTCTCTGGATACATTGACATTAGAAACGTCATTCTCGTAGTCCGTGTCTGCTCCAGAGTCCTCGTCCTCGTCCTCTGCGGTTTCTGTTGTCCTGAAAGTCTAGGTAGGTGGAGGACTCGTAATAAACTGACTTGTTGCTTTCTAAGGTTTCTTTGCTTGATGCTGGAGTCTGCTTTAGTGGTAACGTGAGTTGTATAATAACGGCTGGTTGTTTCTGTTGTCTCCTGCTGGATAAAGCTGTTTTTTATGTTTTATTGCCTCTTAAGGTCTCCTTAGGGTTATTATCTGGCTTAGGACTAGAAACCGTAGTTAAAATAATGTCCCTAACGCTTAATGATTCTATAAGTTAAGAAGCCTCTGGTTCTTTAACGGGTGTAATAATAAGCGAGGTTTCTGGCTCTTTAAGAGGTATTATAGCTATTAAAGTCTCTGGTTCTGTGAGAGGTATAGTCCTAGGCGGGGTGGTTTTAATCCTTAATAATATTACCTTAGGTTTAGTTGCTAATAGTTTAAAAAGCCCTTCCTTCTTAGCCTTTTTTAGCGTTTGTCGTGCTAGAATTAGCTCTTTCCTAAATTGTAAGTAATGTATAGGGACTAGGTTAACTAGTTGTAGCGGTTCTAAGGTCTAGTGAATCTTTCCTTTATGGAATTTATAACTTCCTAGGCAGGAAAGGTCCTTAACCTTGTTATTAGTAGTTACCAGTCTTCCTCTAGGACTAAGAGGGTTAGGATTTTGCTTAAGGTATTTATAAAGCTTGTAAACACAATAAAGCTCTCCCTTAGTAATTGTTATGGTGCGCGGTTGGTGGTTGTCTAATTCCTAGTGCTAACTTGTCAATTTAGATATAAGTTCTATTAAATCCTTCTTACCTCTTAGCTTATAGCCTTGCCATAGGTAGTAAATCTAACGTTTTAGCACACTGCCTTGCTTATTAATAATAGCAACCCTGACTCTTTAGCTGTTATAGCCTTGCTGGTTAGGACCTAGCAATCCAGTAATTCAACTTAATACGTCTTACTGACTAAAAGCAGTAAGTCCTTAATTTTTAGTCAAAACCTTATATAAAGGACGCAAGCAATTACTACTAGTTATTACGTAGTGGTATCGTTACGTAGTCGGTTAGAAGCAACTGTAAAGCTGTTATTAACGTTATTATAAAGGGGTCATTAAACATACCTATATATACTACTATTAAGTCATATAGTCAAGTGCATTCTGTGTAAGTTGTTCTTCCTAGTCTTACTAGCTGCATAACGAATCCGTCCTATATAGGTGGGGATCCGACATCGCGGATTATCCCGTAACAGTTACTAATAATTTAAAAAGCTAGTTAAAGGCTTATTATTACCCTTGCTCTCTTATTAAAAAGAGAAGGCATTATGGCTTAGTTAAGGGATATTACTTAGGCATATATATAGTTACAGACAAAGCTTAATTACATAATTCTTATAAAGCTTCCCATGTAAATTGCATACCTTTACCCGCTAGACATTATTATAGTTGTAATTAAGCCGCTATACGGAATAGTAAAGGCTAGCATACATTAGTAGTTAATATATTTTAATTATTATTATTAGAGACTATAGATAATAACCTCTATATATAACCCTTATTTTCTTATTTTTTCTAACAAAAGCTTATGTTTTAAAATTATTAGAATGCAAACTAATAATACCTTAGGACTTAGTAATACTAAATTTTTTGATTGTAAAGAGGTTAAGTTAAAGAATGCCAAATTCCTTGTAAAGCCAAAAGAGAGGTTAACGATTTTAACACTATTAATGTTTAATAGTTACATATTAAGCGAAGCTAATAATAAAACCTTCTTCCTATAACAAAAGGCATAAGAAAAGAAGCTATTATAAGTTAATAACCTGACTAACCAAGCAAAATATGTTAAACAGCAAGCATAAAAAGCATATATTGCTCTAATATATTAACCTAAAGCATCTTATAATCTTTCCATTACTACCTAAGTTTAATAACTAGAATCCGATAATGTTTTAAGGCTTAATAAAAGACTTTAATAGCAAATTAATAATTAAGACTATGGACTTTAATACATACCTTTCTTACTAAAAAATGCTGCTCTTTATATCTTTATTAATAGATCTTTTGTAAATAATATAGACCTTAGCTCTTAATTAGGCTATGTAATCATCCTAAGTAATAAAAGGAAGGATAATAATACCTCTAAATTCACCCTTAGAGGAAATATTATAATATACAGCTTAACTAAATCTAAGAGAGTTATAAGGAGTGCCTTAGCTTCTAAGCTATATAGGATGGTTTAAGGTATTAATATTGCCTATATAATAAGCACTACTTTAAATATTATTACTAACTAACTTAATAAGCTAAGAATCCTAATAATAATATACACTAATTATTTCTTATTATATAAGTGCATTATTAAGCTAGGGACAATAAAGGAAAAGAGGCTAATAATTAATATTATAGCTTTCAGGTAGTTATATAAAACGAGGGAAGTAGCCAAGATATAGTAGATTAATAGCAATAATAATCCTATAGATGTAATAACAAAAGCTTTACTAAACAAAGCTCTTAAGACCTTTATAATAAAGAATAAAGCCTAAATCCATGTAAAAGGATGGGTTAAAAGACCTGTTACAAGAATTGCTATAAAAGCCGCTGCCAGAGCCGCTAAGGATTAGGAAAGTCCCAATTCCTTACTAAATTCAACGGCATATTAAGCGCCTAATAAAGAGTTTAAATTTAATGAATTTAAACGCAATTATAAGCGCCTAATTTAGTAGGATTAAACGCGGGAATTGCACCCTTTGGCCTCCCCCCCTACAACACTCTTTGCCCCTATAACCATTTAGCCTAAACTAATAAAAGTTATTTATTTAGAGGATGTTTTTTGCTTTATTACTAGTTTATTAATATTTAATTATTAGGGCGTTTATATGCATTTTTTCAGAGCGATTCCTCTTCTTTAACAAAGAGAGAATTTGCAAGTATTAGAATCGCTTATATAGAGAATGGAAGGGGTATGCCGTATTAATTAGGAATTATAGGTTGCATATAAAATACACGCACCCTAATTAGCTGGATTACAGGTCATATAACCTAGGGCTGTAACATGGCCATAATATCATACCTTTGCATTATAGCCTGCTTCTTCTCTTTTTTTAAGATAGACAGAATTAATTATTAAACCCCCCCCCCCCTACATTTATACTGCAGCATACTTGTAACCTGCGCGTTACTAACAATTATATAGCTAAAGAATAAAGTAATAAATAAGAATATGAACTGCTTAAAAGTAATAAAGTTATTACTAAAGCTATAGTAATAAAATAACTAGCTATTTATAGTATTTATTAAGATTTAAGGAAAAATAAAGAGAGAGTTACTTAAAGATATTCTTAAAAGAATTCAGATTTATATATTTATTAATAGCTTAAATTATATAATAAGAAAGCAGGTCCTTAGCTAAGAGTTCCTTAAGTCTTAGGTATATCTTATTAAATAGAGTTATAAGGTAAAAGTAGCTACTAAGGGTTATAATAAAAGACCTTATTCTTATAAGAAATAAGCTAAGTTAATATTACTATTAAAGAATAAGTAAGGGATAAGTAATAAGAGAGAAATAACCTAGGGCTAGCGATCTTATTTCTATTTTAAATATAGAAAATATAGCTATATTACTCCTTATTATAAAGCACTTAATTATAAGATATATAGATTAAATAAGCATATAATAAGTTTATACTATAGTAACTATAAGAAGGCAGTATAGGCTATAAATCTAAATATAATACTAGTAACTATAATATATGCTTAGGGATATATTATTATAGTTAAACCCTTAGGCTAAATTAAGAACTCTAAGAATAAAATTAATAACTCTTAAATAAGAATAAAAATAAAACTATAATAAGAAGGAAGCTAGGTAGTAGTAAATATACTATTTAACCTAAGAGTAATAAACTTAATAATATATTTAAACTTATTATTTAAAGCTAACTAAAGTAGAGTAAAAGCAAATAAGGTAAAGCTAGAAAGCACCTTACTAATAAAATTAACGCACTAGGGTATTATTAATAAAGTAGTATAAATAACGGATAGTATAGGTTATAGTAAATTCTATTAACTTTACTATTATATAGTAAATACTAGGGAGGGACTAATCTTAAGAATAGACTAGGCTACAAACTATAAGCTAAAAGTACTATTATAAGTATTAGGTTATTAGAGACACTTAGTAATAAGAAAATACCTAAAGCTAGTTATTAGTTTATAATAGGTTTACTATATAAAAGAAGTAGTAGGTATAATGTTAATTCTTAGCTAATATATAGTATAACTATTTATCTTTTAAGAAAAGCTAAAAAAAAATAAAATATATAAAAAGGTTACTATAAAGGCACTCTTACTAAAATATAAAAAATTTATAAATATATTTTTAAAGGAGTTAGCTAGTAGGCTACCCTCTTTAGAAGAAAAAACTTATATAATAGAATTAATAAAAAAAGAAATACTACTATAAGGGCTAATTTATAACTTAATAAAGAAAGAGCTATAAGTTCTTTATAAATACTTAGTAGATATATAAAAGAAAGGCTAGATAAGAAAATTAATAAGTCTAGTAAGAGCACTAATCTTATTTATACTAAAAAAAAAAGGCTAACTATACCTTTATACAGATTATAAAGGTCTTAATAGGGTTACTAAAAAGGATAAGGCCTTTCTTTCCCTTATATTAAAATTATTAAATAGATTAAAAGAAGTAATAATTTATATAAAGCTAAACTTAAAAAATGCTTACTACTAGATATATATTTATAAGGGTAATAAGTAAAAGATAGCTTTTTAATGCTAATATAATTACTTTAAATATCTTATTATACCTTTTAGCCTAGTAAATACACCTGCTACCTTCTAAGAATATATTAATACTATACTAAGAGAGCTAGTAAATATAATATATATTATCTATTTAAATAATATTCTGATTTATAGTAGTAATATAGCTATATATAAGGGGTATATTAAACTAGTTCTATAGAGATTATATATTATAAAGCTATATATAAACCTTAATAAATACAAATTCTTAATAATAAGGGTTAGCTTTCTTAGATTTATTATTATACTAAAGGGTATTAAAATAGAACCAGAATGTATTAAGGTAGTAGTAGAATAATTATTACTAAGCAGTATACTAAATATATAAATCTTTCTTAGGTTTATAGGGTTTTACTAATGGTTTATTAGGGTATATAGTAAAATTACTATTCTATTAATAAACCTTCTAAAAAGAGAGTTTAAAGGGACCTTTAAACTACCTTATAATATATAAGCCACATTTAAGATATTAAAATAAAAGTTTTTAAAAGCACTAGTCCTAATTTATTTTAATTTAATAGCTCCCTTTTAAGTTAAAATAAACACCTTAGCATTTACTATTAGCATAGTATTAGTAATATTAGTACTAAGTAATTAGCACTTAGTTATATATATATTATAAAAGTTATTAAGTCTTAAACTTTATTATATAATACTTAATACTAAGTTACTAGCTATATAAAAAGCTTTTTATATATAAAGACATTACCTAGCTTACTTATAGTATTTAATAAAAGTAGTTACTAATTACTTAAACTATAAATACTTAGTAATAAAACTAAAGCTTTCTAGTAAATAGGTTATAGTATTAAATAAACTTTATTTATATAATTTTATAATTAAGTATAGGCTAAGGAAGTTAAACCTAGCTAATAAACTATCTTAAAGACCAGACTATTTCTTAAAAGTAGCTATAATAAAGGTATAGTTATTATACCTATTAATATTCTTAAATAAGTTTATAAAAAAAAGTAAAGTAATAGTAGTAATAATAAGGTAATATATATAATAATATTCTAAGGCATAAAGGCCTTATTATAAGAGATATAAAGAGAGAGTAGTATAAGAGCTATATATTTAAGTAGTATATTAATAGTAACCTTATTTAATAATATAGTATTTAAGAGTTTAAAGTAAGTTAATAGTAAGAAGACCTCTCTAACTATATATTTAAGTAGTATAAGAGCTATATATTTAAGTAGTATATTAATAGTAACCCTATTTAATAATATAATATTTAAGAGTTTAAAGTAAGCTAGTAGTAAGAAGACATCCCTAGTTATATATCTAAGCAGTATAAGAGCTATATATTTAAGTAGTATATTAATAGTAACCCTATTTAATAATATAGTATTTAAGAGTTTAAAGTAAGCTAGTAGTAAGAAGACCTCCCTAGCTATATATTTAAGTAATATAAGAGCTATATATTTAAGTAGTATATTAATAGTAATCTTATTTAATAATATAGTATTTAAGATATTAAAGTAAGTTAGTAGTAAAAAGACCTTTCTAATTATATATTTAAGTAGTATAAGAGCTATATATTTAAGTAGTAT
>AFQZ01000198.1:0-63694 GCA_000222935.2 Aciculosporium take MAFF-241224 | reverse complement strand
TTACTCTAAACTCTTAAATATTATATTATTAAATAAGGTTACTATTAATATACTACTTAAATATATAGCTCTTATACTACTTAGATATATAGCTAAAAAGATTTTCTTACTACTAGCTTACTTTAAACTCTTAAATACTATATTATTAAATAGGGTTACTATTAATATACTACTTAAATATATAGCTCTTATACTACTTAAATATATAGCTAGAAAAGTCTTCTTATTACTAGCTTACTTTAAACTTTTAAATATTATATTATTAAATAGTGTTACTGTCGGAATCGCTCGTATGGATGATGGAAGGGATACGCCGCATTAACTAGGAATTATAGGTTATACACAGAATGCACGCACCCTGATTGGCTGGATTACAGGTCATGTAACCTAGGGCCGTACCGTGGCCATAACACCACACCTCTGCATTATAGCCTGCTTTTTTCCCTTTTTTAGAGATATAAATAAATTAAATATTAAACCCCCCCCCCTACATTTATACTGCAGCATACTTATAACCTAAGCGCTACTAACACTAATTAGTAGTTGCTAATAACTACAGATTTATTAGGTTATACTTAGAAGAGACTTGTTTAAATGCTTTTACTTACGTAACTACGAGAAATTCTAACGTTATGCTAACTAAAGGATTATTTCTTTAAATTATTAACTATTAAATCGTTTATAATTATAAGAAGACTTAACTCTTATAGATCTTCTCCCTTATTATTAACTATTATTTATTTATAATTAAAACCAGATCTTTACTATTATTCACAGAGAACCAACGCTAACCGCTTTAATTAGTACTAAATATAAAGCCTAAAACACTAAAATATCTTTAAGCTAAGGAAAAATAGATGATTTTAATAAATAACTCTAAAAGGATGTTTACAGAAGAGAACTTCTAAAGAGCACCCTACCCTAAAAACTTTATAAGCACTATCTAATTCTATCCTTTAATTAGACTAAGTTAGTTAACAATATTAATGTTAATATAGCTACTAAACAACAGATTAATAACCATATTATATATACGATTAACTACTACATTCTTAATAAAGGAAAAGGGCGTAATCTCCTTATTAACTTCTAGCAAGATTATAAAAATTAAATAAAGGATACTTTTAATAAAATTAATAACAACCTTAAGTATACCCTTTGTAATTACCTTAATAATAATGGTGTTAAAACAGCCAGAGGATCGAGATTAAATATCTCTAAAAATCTTATTAATATCTTAAACATTAACCCTAACACGGAATATAAACCTTTACTAGAAAAAGCAACTAAGAAAGGAGAAGAGATTTAATGACTTAAACTTTCTAATAATAAGAACTCTAATAATAAAGATTTTTATTTAACTAAAGACCCTCCCCCAGAACTATAAACCCCGACTGGAATACTTTCTAATAGTAATTAAAAAGCCCTTAATACTCTTAAGAGACTTTACTAGAAAGAAGAATAATATTCTAGAGAAGTGTATGACTTTATTAATAAGAAGTTACTACATTTTAAAGAGAAATGTTCTTAAGCAGAAGTTTCCCCCTTACTTTACCTAAAAGCCTTCCCTATTATGCTTTAAGGTAAAGCTTATATATACTTCCTTAAATACTTTAAAGCAAAGACAATCCTATTTAAGGAGATAACTTAGAACATTAGGAATCACCTTAAAATACCTAAGAATAAGAGCTTTTATAAAACACAATTTACTGATCTATGCCTTTACTATATTATTATAGAACATCTAATAAAGAATAAGTTAGAATGCTTAGAAATTCTTCTTAACTGACTTATAAAAATATTTAATAGCCTTTATAACCCTTTTAAATAAGATATAATTCTTCTTTATTAAGTACGATAAGTAATAGAAAATGATAACGATTTCTATAATGCTAAATTCAGGAATGTGCCAACCTTTAAAGGATTTGTTAGTAATCTTTAAAATTGCCTCTTAGTAATAGACATACTACTAACCTTTATAAGTTAGTTACTAACAACTATTAACAACAATTCAACTGCCCTTATTGCCCGGTCTACAGACTAAAACACCGATATAGTAATGTTTATAGACCGATGCTATTTATAAGCTATATATTATAAAAAACCTTAAGCTAGAGCAAGCTTAAAGAAATACTTTATTTACTATAAAGAAGGATGCTAGTTAACTAACTATCCTACCTCTAAGCAGAAGAAAGCAAAAGTAACTTAGTAAAATAACAGAAAACACTAAAAACCACCCTCTAAATGCTAATACTATGCATTCCTATAGGCCTATAAAGGCAAAATAGCCTAACTTACTGCTACTAATAATAGTAGTAAGGATAAACACAAAAAAGCCGCTTAGAACGCTGCTTTCCTTACTACTAATAAAAAAAAGAAATCAGATAATGAAAAGGCTTATAATACTCTCTCCTTTATAGCATTCTTTATGTAAGCACTAAATCTCCTACTCTTTTTCTAATTAACTATAAACTTCTTGCAGGATAATGCTTTTAAACATGCCTTATTTCTTAAAGACCCCTACGACTATAATACTAATAAATAACCTTAATAATACATGTATCTTATAAATATAAGATATACAGCGGATATATTTTATAGTATACTCCTAAATATAGGAGCATTAGGAATTTCAACTGCTGGCCAAGGCCAAGTTAACGCTCTAATGAAAATTATAAAGAACCTTATAATTAAGCATTCCTCTAACCAAAGGACTATTACCTTTAGAGCCAGTACTACGACTTTAACTAGTATTTTAAAGCTTCTGATGATTTTTAGTATAATACCTTTCTATATGCTTAATAGTGCTATACTGTTTTTATATTCTATTACAAATATAAATAGAATGGGTGTTAAACTTAATAATCTTAAGAATCTTCTAGTCTAAGGAGATAAAAAGGTACCTATTATTAGGAAATAAGGATATCCTTAGTAGATAGCTAGTTCTTAAGAACCTGCCATTTTTATGCTTTTTAAAGCCAAAATCCGTTAACTTTATCGCCGATTTAGTCATCTATTAATCGACTAATTAAATAACCTTCTTGCTAGGGCTGGTAAAGAATTTAATAAGGCTAATATAGGGAAAATCACGTATGCTTGCCATTAATGCCAGATGAACACGAAAGCTTTAAGTAGATTTAAATTTACTCTTAAAGACAATATTAAATTTAACTACAAGGTCCTTGTTAATATTATATAAATTAATAAGAAGCCGGTCCTACACGTTATAGATTCAGTAATATCATTTTAAGCTGCCTGCTTTTTTGCACCTTAATAACAAAAAGCTTAAGATATCTAGAATGCCCTTAAAGAGTGCTAGATTAATACATATCTTAGACCCCTAGACTGGATAGTCTATAATGCCAGAAGAAACTTTGCTTCTAGCGAATTCAGGCATTTAGCTTAACTATTATTAATTAATATTAACGAAGTCCCTGTTAAGGCTCACAACAGCATTAGAAAACTTAAGCGATATTATGCCCCTCTTTACAGAGCATATAATATTATTAAGACTAAAGCTAATAGTCTTCTCTTGAAAGAGTAGATACTTTAAATAGCTGTTAAAGCAGTTAATAACTCTGCTAGTCTAAATAGTCTTATTCCTACCCTTTTAGTCTTTAGAACCTATCCAAGGATAACGAATAATTCCCCCCTAAGCTTTACAGTTACCTAAAGAGCTAAGATACTTTGAAAAGCAATAGATAAAGCAAGACGTAGTCTTGCAAGATACTAAGTCCATAATGCTCTTAATACCTATAACAGCCTAATAACCCTGCCTATACACACTCTTCCTTTAAATTCTAATGTATGAGTTTATTGTAAAAAAGGCAGATGGACTGGCCCTTATAAGCTTCTCTTAATAGAAGGAGAGACTTATATTATTAAGATACCTTATAGCCCTATAAAGTTTCAGTTTATAGTCATTAAACCGTATATAACCTCGCTAGAGGTGGAATCTTCTTACAAGGAAGACCCGGTTTAAGGTGACGAAAATCACAAAAACCCCCCTAATAACCTAATAACTCTACTATAAAAAGGACATAGAAGACCCCGGAAACACTCTTAAGCAAAGGCTTTTCTTACTAAGAAAGAAAAGGCTGATTTTTAACTTATAATTAACCTCTGTATGTAAGGAAAAATCAATATACCTAGAGAACCTTTCAAACTCTCTAATAAAGTAGAGATTAATGCTTTACTAGTAAGGAATGTATTCGAATTTATAAAATTCGACCTACAAAGGCATAGAGGCAAAAGACTCTTTAGCTTGCGGATAGTAAGAGAAGTTAAAGGCAAGGCAACTAACTCCCTATATAAAAAGTCACGATGTATTATCTAAGGCCATAGCAACCGTAGGAAAGAGGTTATTCTTATGCAGTCTCTAATAATTTAGAGAGCTAGTTAAAGGCTTATCATTACCCTTGCTCCCTTATTAAAAAAGAAAGGTATTATGGTTTAGCTAAGGGATATTACCTAAGCATATGTGCAGTTACAGACAAAGCTTAATTGCATAATTCTTACAAAGCTTCCAGCATAAATTACACACCTTTACCCGCCAGATATTATTATAGTTGTAATTAAGCTGCTATATGGAATAGCAGAGGCTGGCATATATTAGTAGTCGACGTATTTTAATTATTATTGTTAAAGACTACAGATAATAACCTCTATATATAACCCTTATCTTCTTATTTCTTCTAGTAAAAGCTTGTGTTTTAAAATCATTAGAATGCAGACTAATAATACCTTAGGACTTAGTAATGCTAAGTTTTTTAATTATAAAGAGATTAAGTTAAAAAACGCTAAATTCCTTGCAAAGCTAAAAGAGAGGTTAATGATGTTAACACCATTAATGTTCAACAGTTGCATTTTGAGCAAAGTTAATAATAATACCTTCTTTTTACAACAAAAGGAACAAGGAAGGAAGCTATTATAAGTTAATAACCTAACTAACCAAGCAAAATATATTAAACAGTAAGCATAAGGAGCGTACATTGCTTTAATATATTAACTTAAAGCATCTTATAATCTTTCTATTGCTGCCTAAGTCTAACATCCAGGATCTAACAATGTTTTAAGGCTTAATAAAAGACTTTAATAGTAAATTAACAATCAAGACCGTGGACTTTGATATATATCTCTCTTACTAGAAAACGCTGCTCTTTATGTCTTTATTAACGGTTCTTTTGCAAATAATAAAGACCTTAGCTCTTAATTAGGCTATGTAATCATCCTAGGTAATAAAAGGAAGGATAATAATACCTCTGAATTCACCCTTAGAGGAAATATTATAACATATAGCTTAATAAAATCTAAAAGAGTCACGAGAAGTGCATTAGCTTCTAAGCTATATAGGATGGTTTAAGGTATTAACATTGCCTATGTAATAAGCACTACTCTGAATATTATTACCAACTGATTAAACAAGCTGAAAATTCTAATAATAATATATACTAACTCTTTCTTACTATATGAATACATTATTAAGCTAGGGATAATAAAGAAAAAGAGGCTAATAATTAATATTATAGCTTTACAGCAGTTATATAAGAGAAGGGAAGTGGCTGAGATACACTGGATTAATAGCAATAATAATCCTGTAGATGCAATAATAAAAGCTTTACTAAATAAAGCTCTTAAGACCTTTATAATAAAGAATAAAGCCTAAATCCGTATAAAAGGATAGGTTAAAAGACCTGTTGCGAGAATTGCCGCAAGAGCCGCTGCCAGAGCCGCTAAAGAATGAAAAAGTCCTAATTCCTTACTAAATCCAACGACAAATTAAGCGCCTAATAAAGAGCTTAAATTTGATAAATTTAAATGCGATTATAAGCGCCCAATTTAGTAGGATTGAACGCGGGAATTACACTCTTTGCCCCCCCCCCCCACAACACTCTTTGCCTCTATAACCATTTAGCCTGGACTAACAAAAGTCATTCATTTAAAGGATGTTTTTTGCTTTATTACTTGTTTATTAATATCTGATTATTTAGGGCGTTTTATGCATTTTTTTAGAGCGATTCCTCTTCTTCTTTAATAAAGAGAGAATTTGTGAGTGTTAGAATCGCTTATATGGATAATAGAAGGGATATACTATATTAACTAGGAATTATAGGTTGCACACAGAATGCACGCACCCTGATTGGCTGGATTATAGGTTATATAACCTGGGGCTGTACCGTGGCTACAACACTACACCTCTGTATTATAGCCTGCTTCTTCCCCTCTTTTAGAGACATAGATGAATTGAATATTAAACCCCCCCCCCTATATTTGTGCTGCAGCATACTTGTAACCTGAGCGCTACCAACAGTTACTATTAATATACTATTTAAATATATAGCTTTTATACTACTTAGATATATAGTTAGAGAGGTCTTCTTACTATTAACTTACTTTAAACTCTTAAATACTATATTATTAAATAGGGTTACTATTAATATACTACTTAAATATATAGCTTTTATACTGCTTTCTATTTATATCTCTTATAATAAGGCCTTTATGCCTTAGGATATTATTATATATACTACCTTATTAGCGCTACTATTGCTTTACTTTTTTTTTATAAACTTATTTAAAAATATTAGTAAGTAAGATAACTATGCCTTTACTATAGCTACTTTTAAGAAATAGTTTAGTCTTTAAGATAGTTTATTAGCTAGGTTTAACTTCCCTAGCCTATACTTAATTATCAAATTATATAAATAAAGTTTATTTAATGCTATAATTTATTTACTAAAAAGCTTTAGTTTTATTACTAGGTATTTATAGTTTAAGTAATTAGTAATTACTTTTATTAAATACTATAAGTAAGCTAAGTAATATCTCTATATATAAAAAGCTTTTTATATAGCTAGTAGCTTAGTATTAAGTATTATATAATAAATTTTAAGACCTAACAACTTTTATAATATATATATAATTAGGTGCTAATTACCTAGTACTAATATTACTAATACTATACTAATAGTAAACGCTAAGGTATTTATTTTAACTTAAAAGAAGGCTATTAAATTAAAATAAACTAGGATTAGTACTTTTAAAAACTTTTATTTTAGTATCTTAAATATAGCTTATATATTATAAGGTAGTTTAAAGGTTCCTTTAAACTCTCTTTTTAAAAGGTTTATTAATAGGATAGTAATTTTACTATATACCCTAATAAACTATTAGTAAAACCCTATAAACCTAAGAAAGATTTATATATTTAGTATACTACTTAGTAGTAGCTATTTTACTACTATCTTAATGTATTCTGGTTTTATTTTAATACCCTTTAGTATAATAATAAATCTAAGGAAGCTAACTTTTATTATTAAGAATTTGTATTTATTAAGGTTTATATATAGCTTTATAATGTATAATCTTTATAGGACTAGTTTAAGATGCCCCTTATATACAGCTATATTATTATTATAAATTAGGATATTATTTAAATAAATAATACATATTATATTTACTAGCTTTACTAGTATAGTATTAATATATTCTTAAAAGGTAGTAGGTGCGTTTACTAGGCTAAAAGGTATAATAAAATATTTAAAGTAACTATATTAGTATTAAAAAGCTGTTTTCTACTTATTGCCCTTATAGATATATATTTAGTAGTAAGTATTTTTTAAGTCTAGCTTTATATAAATTATTACTCTTCTTAATCTATCTAATAATTCTGATATAAGGGGAAGAGAGGCCTTATCCTTCTTAGTAACCTTATTAAGGCCTTTATAATCTATATAAAGGTGTAGTTAGCCTTCCTTTTTTAGTATAAATAAGATTAGTACTCTTACTAGACTTATTAATCTTTTTATCTAGCCTTTTTTTTATATATCTGTCAAGTATTTATAAAGAACTTATAGCTCTTTTTTTATTAGGTTATAAATCAGCCCTTATAGTAGCATTCCTCCTTTTATTAATTTTATTATATAAGTTTTCCCTTTTAAAGAGGATAGCCTATTAGCTAATTCTTTTAAAAATATATCTAAAAATTCTTTATATTTTAGTAGGAGTGCCTTTATAGTAACCTCTTTACTTATTTTATTTTTATTTAGCTCTTTCTAGAAAATATATAATTACACTATATATTAGCTAAAGATTAGTATTATACTTACTGCTTTTTTTATATAGTAAACCTGTTATAAACTAGTAACTAGCTTTAGGTGTTCCCTTATTACTAAGTGTCTTTAATAATCTAATGCCTATAATAGTACTTTTAGCTTATAATCTATAGCCTAGTCTATTCCTAGGATTAGTCCCTCCTTAGTATTTACTATATAATAGTAGAGTTAATAGAATTTACTATAACCTATACTATCTATTATTTATACTACTTTATTAATAATACTCTAGTGCTTTAATTTTATTAGTAAGGTGCTTTCTAGCTTTACTTTATCTGCTTTTACTCTACTTTAGTTAGCTTTAAATAATAAGTTTAGATATATTATTAAGTTTATTGCTTTTAGGTTAAATAGTATATTTACTACTACCTAGCTTCCTTCTTACTATAGTTTTATTCTTATTCTTATTTAATAGTTATTAATTTTGTTTTTAAAGTCCTTAATTTAGCCTAGGGGTTTAACTATAATAATATATCCCTAAGTATATACTATAATTACTAGTATTATATTTAGGTTTATAGCCTATACTGCTTTCTTATAATTACTATAATGTAAACTTATTATATATCTATCTAATCTATATATCTTATAATTAGGTGCTTTATAATAAGGAGCAATATAGTTATATTTTCTATATTTAAAACAGAAATAAAATTACTAGCCCTATATTGTTCTTTTTTACTACTTATCCCCTGCTTATCCTTTAATAATAATATTAACCTAGCTTATTTCCTATAGAAATAGGATCTTTTATTATAACCTTTAGTAGTTACTTCTGCCTTATAACCCTATTTAATAAGGTATACCTAAGACTTAAAGAACTCTTAGCTAAGGACCTATTTTCTTATTATATAGTTTAAGCTATTAATAAATATATAAATATAAATTCTCTTAGGGATATCTTTAGGTAACTTTCCTTTTATTTTTCCTTAAATCTTAATAAATACTATAAATAGCTAGTTATTTTATTGCAATAACTTTAATAGTAACTTTATTACTTTTAGGCAGTATATGTTTTTATTTATTACTTTATTCTTTAGCTATATAATAAAGTCCTTTTAGCTATAATTACTAAAGTTTATAATACTATTTATAGCTATATACTTATTTTATTATCACTTTGCTTTCTCTACTAAATAGCTACTAGTATAGGCAACATTAGTTAAGTTATTTATAAAGGTTACTTTATTTATAATAAAAGCTATATTTAAGTTTATAAAGAAGGATTATAAGTTTTTATAGTTATTTTCCTTATAAATTAAGGCTTTTAATTATGCTTTTATAAGGCTATGTTATAAGTAAGTTATTATTAATTAATTACCTAAAGTATCTATTTAAAGAGAAGTAGTTAGACCGGGCTCCTTAGGTATAATTACTAAGGGGTTTATTAAGTCCTATTATATTTTCTTAAGTTAGGTATGCTTTTAAATAAGTTATAGCTTTTTTATAGCTTTCTTAAGTTCTTAGTCTAACTCTTCTTTTTTATTAGCTTATATATTAATATCTTAAATTTAAATATACTAGGGTTTAGGCTAATAATACTAATTACGTATAGTGCTATTAAGGTAAGTTTATCTTATTCTTATAGGTTTTTTTATTTTACCTTTTAATATAAATATAAGGGGTTCTAGCTATAGTGTAATATTTTATACTATAGTAATACCAGAGCTGCTTTTATCTTTATTAAGTTTATTTAATACTTATATAGTTATTATATTAATATAGCTGCTTACTTATATATTTATTCTTTAAATTAATATATTTATTAAGCTAATAGTTTACTATCCCTATAGGAAAAAGTAAATATTCTGTTATAATTAAAGGTTTACTAGTAAAGTAAAGGCTATAGTTAAGTATACTTAAAGCTAAATAGCTATAAATAGGGTTAGTAATATAAATACTATATTTACTAGCTTTTTTATCTTTTTATAAGGCCTGTCCCCTTATATACCTATATATAGCTAAGGCATAGCTTGCCCTAGTAGGTCTCTGTACTCTTATGCTCTTGTCTCGTAACTCTCCTGACACTTAACTATATAACTTAATAACAGTATATACAGGTGCGTTTAATAACCATTATATAACTTACGTTAATGACAGCTTTACGGTTGCTTCTAACCAACTACGTGACGATCCCACCACGTAACAGGTTTTAGTTTATATACTTTCTAACTATATAAGGAGTAGGATAAAAAAAGCATACTTAGTAAGGATATTATAATTATAAAACTTTACCTAATTCTTTTTCTGTCTTATTTAACTTTAGTAGCTAAAAAGTAATATAAATTAATTAAGGCAAAGGTAGCTATAATTACTTAAGTAATATAAAAACTATAAAAAATAGCTTTATTTAATTATTATTTAGTTAATATCCTAACTAACTATATACCTACGAAAGGAATTATTAAATATATCTCCTTAGCTATAATAAACCTTAATAAAGCTAACCTAAAATTAGCTAAGATAGTAAATTATTTATTATAATTTAAATTATAAGTAACTTATATATTAGGAATTCTTAATATTATATCTAATACCTTATTATAACTTTTAGTAAATATTAGCTACTAAAAGGCAATAAACTATAGTATATATAATAAATTAAACACTTTTATATACTTTTATTAAAACTATTAAGTAATAGCTATAATAAATAACTTATTAAAAAAGAGATATTAGCAGAGTATAAATTTAACCTATAATATTATTAAATAATTAAGAGTATTAAGGACTTTTAATAGAAATAGCAAAAGCAAAAACAGAACCTATTATAAATTCCACTTTATGGCTAGGACCTTACAGATAAAAGCCTACTTTATTATAAGGATAGAAAAGGGCTTAAATAACTATACATTCTAAGTAGCTATATTAAAACTATACTAAGGACTATATATAATAACTATTACTACTTTAGAATTAGTAAGATAATAAAAGGTCTATATAGCGTTTGTTTTCTAAAGATATTTAAGCAAATTTAGAAGTATATAGCATACTATATAACTTACTAGGAAAACTCTGTTTTAAGGGATAAAGCAACTAGAGAAATAAGACCTTTATAGTTAAAACTAATGCTATTTTAAACTATCTCTCTAGACTTTACTACTAATATACTAAAGGTAGACTTAATAAATACTATATAGGCTATAAAAGGATACTTAAAGTATAATTCCCTTTACTTAGTAAACTGTTTATTTAGTAAGGGAACCCTCCTAATTCTAGGAAATATAATATATTTAGTATTTATATAGGTAGAATTACTTCTTTAAGCTTTATATATTATAAACTAAGGACTACTAAGGTAAATAGTTAGTAATAGGGACTTTAAATTCATTTTTAAGGTTTAGTAGGCTATATTTACTAAGCTAGGAGTTAAATTTTTAATAGTAACTGCCTACTACTTATAAATAAATAGAGTAGCTAAACGGAAGAATTAAATAATCATAATAGCTATTTGCTATTATATTATAATAAATCTAATAGTACTATAGGTATTAATCCTTTTAGCTTTATAGCATTATCTTAATAATATAATAGCTATAGCTATTAACTAGTTACTTAATAAGTTATTATATAGGCTTAAACTACTAAACCTTATTAACTTTCTCCTAAAGTAAGTAATTTCTAATTTATAGCTAGGGGAAGAGGACTTAAAGGCACTTTATAAGCTTTATTAAAAAGAGGCTTAACTTATAATAACTACTGCTACTATACTAGCTAAAATCAGATATAATTCCTAATATAACCTAGTAGATATTAATATTAGAAATATAGTATACTTATAACTATATAAAGAATACTAGCTTTTAAAAAAGCTAAAAAAGAAATAGTTACTATAAAGAGCAAGACTATATAAGGTTCTTAAAAAGGTAAATCCTTTGTTATATTAACTTAAATTTCTATTAACCTTAAGGTTTTATCTAGTAGTATTAATTATATATATATAAAAACTATACTAAAGTAAAAATCCCTTTAGTAAAAAGGAGACACTCTTTTTACTAATTAATTTAAAAGGGAGTAGTAAAGCTAATTACTAGGAGATTAAGCAAATTATCTTATATAAAGTAAAAATCTACTATACTAAGGAATAAAGCCTTAAGATAGCTTACCTTATAAGATAAAAAGAATATACTACTAAAGATAACTAATAAATTAATAAAAGTAAGATAAAGGTAAATATATTAAAGTTAATAAATAAATATCTAAAGGAGCATTTAAATAACTAAAATAAAAAGTATAAAAAGAAGGGGCTTATAAGACAGGAGTACTAATAATGCCTTAAGATTAGCAGGATTTAATATCCTGTAGGACCCTATGTAATTACTATAGCTAGAAGCATATAACCCTATTTTCCCTATAACACCACTTATAATTTTATTTTACTTTTCACTTAACCTCTTATCTGCACCTTATAATATAAAAGAATTTTCTGCTTTTCTTCATTTTTTAACTTTTTATTCTTGCTTTTAATTACAGTGCACTTTTAAGTTATTTTTATCTTTTCAACCTCTTATTATTATTTTCATGTATTGACAGACTTTTATCATTATTATTATTTATATGCTCCCGACCCCTCTTTTATTACTCACCTAATACCGCTTATTTTAAGCATTTTCCTTTTCCTCCTAAATGATTCTACTTATACCACCCTATATAACCTTAAAGTTATTAAAAGAACCAGATAATCGTTTTAAACATAACTACTCTGGAAGAGTATTTTTAGGAATACAAGGTAGTAACTAAGCTAAACACTTTATTTAATATAGGTAATATAACATAAGGAGCTGATTTAGATAATAAAAACAGGGACTTTAATGTTAAATTTATTAGCTTAATAGCTTACTAAGGGAATAAAACCTCCTTAAGCTATATAGGGCCTAAAGTAAACCCTATAAGTACTTATACTATTTTAGGCAAACTAAGTAAGCTTAATTTTATCTTATTAGTTAGTTGTTTTAAATCTACTAGAAAATATTATTAATTTCTAAAGAAGGTAACTAAATTAAAGTCTTTTAAGATATAGCAACACTAGGCTAGTAATAGTAGGTAGACTATAAAAGATATAATCTATATATATTCTAAAGATTTTATAACTTAAAGGGCTAAGATTAATAAGAACATAGTCTTTATTATAAAGATAAATCCAATGTATGCCTTATGGATTAATATTATGCACTAGATCTTTATAATAAATAACTTAATCCTAGCTACTAAAAAAGAATACTATAAGAAGGGCAAATACTTAGCTAATACTCCTGTTATTTATAACATTAAAATCTGCATTAAACAGGCTATAGTAAGCTTTATTAACAGAAAATAGGCTGGTAATTTTACTAGTTTTAAAGATTAGTAGTTAAAACTGCTATTAAAGGAAAAGGTCCTTATAACATAATATTATAACAAATTAGATAGTATTAACAGGCCTATTACTAAAGCCCTTATAATAATTAGAAGAGCGGATTTACTATTAGTATATAGTTAGGACATAGTAATATAAATAAACCAGGCATAAGAATCTATAGCTAAGGAATAAAATATAACTACTTTAAAAAAGAAGCTAGAAGATTAACAAAATTTAATCTATAGTCTAAGTAAGTAATATAGTATAATAAGTAAAGTAGCTATAAAAAAGATAATCCTAAAAGAAGTTAAAATAATATATATAGACTTAAAACATAAGAGTTAAATTACAGATCTTAAGAACTATCTTAATAAAGTTATAAAAATAGTTAATACTTATACTACTATTATTAATAAGGTAAACGCTAATACTATAGCTATAAACCAGAATATTTAAGAAATAGTAGCTAATATTAAGAAGCTATAAAATATAGCTAAAAAGACTATCTTAAGTAAGCTAGTTTTAAGAATACTATTACAAAAAGGCATAATATTAAAAAGAGAAGTTATGCTAGTAAGATTAAAGCTAATACCTGCTTAGTCCACTATAAGAGGATCATTTTCTTATAATACTAGTACTAGTATTACTAAGCAGGCCTTAGGATTTGTCTAAGAGATAATACTAATAGTAATATAGTCTGCTAAAAGTTTATTAAAACTAAGTATTAAGGCCAGGGCTTTAAAAACGCTAGATAAGAGGCTAGTTATTAGTAATAGCTCTTAAGAGAATAATAGCACTAAAAGATAATAACTAACGGATCTAGGGCCTATAAATAAGAAAGCCACGTTATTTACTAACATATAGCAAGAATTAGTTAAAGACCTTTAAGGATATTACTTCTAGTATTATAGAGATAGATTAGTTTAAGAAGGTTTTTTCTTTTATTATTTTCCACATTTAAGAGGATAATTATTACAGATTAACTATTTACTTTATTATTTCTATTCTTAGTACCTAATAAAGGATGCCTGTAGTTTAATTTCTCTTTGTTATTTCTGCTACTAGCTATGTTAGACCCTATAGGATAACTAGAACAGTTATCTTTATAAGAAGGGCACTTATTACAGGATAACCCATAATGTCAGATCTATATATATATATATATCAGATCCATCTAGTAGCTAGTAAACAATTAAACAACCTTATAACATATACTTAACTATATAACTTAATAATAGTATATATAAGTGCATACTAATAACCATTTTATAATAACATTTAATAACAGCTCACGGTTGCTTCCAACCAACTGCGTGACGATCCCACCACGTAATACAGCTAATTCCAAAGTAGTAATGGTTATTATATGCAGTCCTTAGCATGGTTTTAACACAGCTGCTTAGAATATATAGTTATTTAAGCCCTTTTTTATTCTTATAATAAAGTAGGCCCTTATCTGTAAGATCCTAGCTATAAAGTAGAATTCACAGTAGGTTCCGTCCTTGCTTTTACTATTTCTATTAATAATTCTTAATACTCTTAATTATTTAATAATATTACGGGTTAAATTTATACCCTACTAATTTCTCCTTCTTTAATAAGTTATTTATTATAGCTACTAATTAATAGTTTTAATAAAAGTATATATAGGCATTTAATTTATTATATATACTATAGTTTATAGCCTTTTAATAGCTAATATCTACTAAGAGTTATAATAAGGTATTAAATATAATGTTAAGAATTCCTAATATATAGGTTACTTATAATTTAAATTATAATAAATAATTTACTACCTTAGCTAATTTTAAGTTAGCCTTATTAAGGTTTATTATAGCTAAAGAGGTATAGTTAATAATTCCTTTAGCAGGCATATAGTTAGTTAGAATATTAACTAAATAACAGTTAAATTAAGCTATTTTTAATAGTGTTTATATTGCCTAAGCAATTATAGCTACCTCTGCCTTAGTTAATTTATAATACTTCATAGCTACTAAACTTAAATAAGAAAGAAAAAGAATTAAATAAAGTTTTATAGCTATAATATCCTTACTAGGTATGCTTTTTCTATCCTACTCCTTATATAGTTAGAAAATATATAAACTAAAACCTTCCTTATAAGCATTAATTTTAAAGAATAATAGTTACTTTAAATTATAATACTATAATAGTAGTTTCTTATAAAGCATAGTCTTAAGCGCTTTAAAGGCCGCTTTCTTATCTTTTATATGAATAAAGGATTTTTCTTATACCTTTCTCTTATATACCTACTTTAAAGCTCCTACTAATAACTTATTATATTTATAAAGTTTATATATAAGTACTATCTTTTAGGTTTATAATAATTAGATTTATAAGTTAAACTAAGGGATTCCTGCTCTTAGGAATCCTACTATACTAATAAAGGTTTTTAAGGTTAATAAGTTATAAGGAATTTCTATTTACTAAAATAACTTAATTCTGTTATTTGTATTAATAATTCTGTTAGCATTAACTATAAATCTAAGAAGTTAGATTAAATAATATTTAATAAAAGACTTAGTTACTATAATGTGTACCTTGTTTTCCTCCAGGACTTTTAAGACTATTGTTATGGGATAACCCGTAACGTCGGATCCAAACATATATATATATCGGATCCGTCCAGTAGCTAGTAAAACAATCTAATAACCTTATATAATGCACTTAAATATATAACTTAATAATAGTTTATATAGGTGCGTTTAATAACTATTATATGATTTATATTAATAATAGCTTTATAGTTGCTTTTAACTAACTATATAACAATCCCACTATATAATAACTAGTAGTAATTGCTTATGTCCTTTATATAAGGTTTTAACTAAAAATTAAGGACTTACTACTTTTAGTTAGTAAGATATACTAAGTTTAATTACTAAATTACTAGGTCCTAACTAGTAAGATTATAATAGTTAAAGAGTTAGGATTATTATTATTAATAAGCAAGGTAGTATACTAAAACGTTAAATTTATTACTTATAAGTAAGGCTATAAGCTAAGAGGTAAGAAGGATTTAATAAAACTTATATTTAAATTAATAAGCTAGTACTAGAAATTAAATAACTATTAAACATATAATATAACTATTGCTAAGGGAAAGCTTTACTATATTTATACTCTTTATAAATACCTTAAGTAAAATCCTAACCCTTTTAGTTTAAGAGAAAGACTAATAACTACTAATAATAAGGTTAAGGACCTTTTCTGCTTAAGAAGTTATAAATTCTATAAAGAAAAGATTTATTAAACCTTAGAACTACTATAACTAGTTAATCTAGTCCCTTTATATTACTTATACTGTAGAGAAAAGCTGATTTTAATATAATAAATACTAAAAAAAGCTAAAAAGAAAGGGCTTTTTAAATTATTAGTAACTAAACCTAAGGTAATATTATTAAGAATTAACACTACCCTACCTAAGACTATACTTCTTATAAAACTAGAGATTTTAATTATTATAATACCTTTTAAAAAGCCAGAAACCTTACTTATTATTATACTTATTAAGAAACCAGAGGCTTCTTAACTTATAAAGCTATTAAGTATTAGGGGCACCCTTTTAACTATAGTTTTTAGTCCTAATTTAGATAATAACCCTAAGGAGACCTTAGGAGGTAATAAAATATAGAAAACAGCTTTATCCTATAGAAAATAATAAAAATAACCAGCTATTATTATATAACTTATATTACTACTAAAGCAGACTTTAGTACTAAGTAAAGAATCCTTAAAAAGTAATAAGTTAGTTTACTATAAGTCTTTTACCTACTTAAACCTTTAGAATAATAAAAATAATAAAGAAATAAAGAACCTTATTATATTAATATAAGCAGGAGTATTTACTATATTTAAAGATTTAACTAATCTAAGTAAGATAATAAATTAGACTATATAAGGGGTAAAAGGTCCTTTAATAATAAGAAAGCTTATTATACTTAAAAAAGAGGAAAAGTAGTTAGCTAAAAGATTATAATCTCCTAAGGACCTATAACTCTCTAAAACTAATAAAAAGAGATAAGTACTTTAGGAATTAATAAATACTAAGAAACTATTTAATATTATAATAAGATATAAGCTAAAACCTAAAATTAAGAATTCTATTAATAAAACCTTAGCTTATAAAATCCTATAAAGCATTAAGAAAGTAATAAAAATGTAGGAAAAGGTATATAAAGTAATAAAAGTAATATAGAAATTATAAAAATAAATTAAAGAAAACCTTACTTACTCTATAAAAACTAACTTTTAATAATAAATAATAAAAAACTAAGATAATATCTTAAACACACTAGTTAGCCTTATATTGTAAATAAAGGAGTTAAATAGAATTTTAGTAGAATCTATAAACTAGATATAGGTAGATTACTAAAACTAGTAGTTAAATATAGTGCTAATTATATAAAAACCGTTTAAACTAATAATAATAAAAAATAATATAACTTAGTAACTAAACCTTTAGCAGACTAGACCTACCCTATTAGAGTAAATTAGCTAGAACTCTGGTTAGTAAAGGTGTTACGTGGTGGAATCATCACGTAGTCGGTTGGAAGCAACTGTAAAGCTGTTATTAATGTAAGTTATATAATAGTTATTAAACACACCTATATATACTATTATTAAGTTATATAGTTAAGTGCATTCTATAAGGTTATTGTTATTATTCTACTAGCTACTTGGATGGATCCTATATATATGTGTGCGGATCCGACGTTACGGGTTGTCCCATAACAAGTATAGCCTAGTATATTTTAGCTATTATAAGACCTTTTATACTTTTGTTATATAGTGTTTCTTGAAGCCCCTAATATAAATAAGGATATTATTTAAATATACTATTATAAAGTCCTTTAATATATTTCCTAAGGTATTATTAATATATTATTAAAAAGTAGTAAGCACCCCTACTAAATTAAAAGGGTAAACTAGCTACTTAAAGAGTTTAAATTATATTTAAAATACTATTAACTACTTATTTTTTTTAGTAATCTATAGCTTATAAAAGGCTATATAAATATTAAGCTTAGTAAAGTATCTTACCTTAGCTAGTAAGTAAAGGGTTTTTTTAATTAAAAAAAGAAAGTACTTATCCTAAGCTATAACTTTATTTAATACCTAATAGTTTATATAAAATTACTAATCCTTTTCTGCCTTCTTAATAAGTAAGACTAAAGCCATAGCTAATAAAAAGCTAGCTTATATTTAACCTTTATTTATAAGATTTATAATTTACTTTTATATCTTTAAGAGCTACTTTTAAGGCATATTATATAAAAAAGCCGAAAGAAGTTTAAGGTTTATATTATTAGGGTTTTTTATAGTTAAATATAATAGTCTATAGTCCCTTTATATAGTAATAATATATTTACCTTTTTCTTATTAAATAAGGCTTTAAAATCCTAAAGCTTTTTTAGTAAGTAGTTTAAAAGCGTTTTAACTAGGTTTAATTTAAGTATAAAAATTTTAAGTATTAAAGTTATATTTTATAAGCCAGTAGCTAAAAACTATATATTTTTTTCTTTTCTTACTACTACTGATTATATTATTTTAGTATATACTAAACCTAATATTATAATTATTAAAGTTACTATCTTTCTAGTAAATATTACTTATATTTAAAGGTTTCTTAAAGAATAAACTATAAGTAACTCTTATATTATATAAATTATAATATTATATTACTTTAGTTATAGGGTTTTTAAGATATATAACCAGGTAAGACCTAGGATTATATACACTAAGACTAGAAAACCTTATTTATTTATATTAGTAGTAAACTAGGTAACCCTAAATATTATAATTAAGCCTTAGTAGTAGCTATTTTAGCCTTGCTTTTTAATAAAAATAGCCATTTAAATTATTTAAGGTTAGGCTAATAAGAATATAAAAAACCCTATACTTTATATAAAAGATTTACTTATAATAGTATAGCTATTATACTTACTGTTGGAATCGCTCGTATGGAGGATGGAAGGGATATGCCGCATTAACCAGGAATTATAGGTTACACCTAGAATACATGCACCCTAATTAGCTAGATTATAGGTTATATAACCTAGGGCTATAACGTAGCCATAACACTACACCTCTGTATTATAGCCTGCTTCTTTCCTTTAGAATATATAATAGAATTAATTATTAGACTTTACCTCTCCTATATTTATACTATAGTATACTTATAACCTATACATTACTAATACTAATTAGTAGTTGCTAATAACTATAGATTTATTAGGTTATACTTAGAAGAGACTTGTTTAAATGCTTTTACTTATATAACTATAAGAAATTTTAATGTTATGCTAACTAAAGGATTATTTCTTTAATTATTAACTTTTGCTACTTATTTATAATAATAAAAAGACTTAACTCTTATAAATCTTCTTCCTTATTATTAACTATTACTTATTTATAATTAAAACCAGATCTTTACTATTATTTACAGAGAATCAACTAATGCTAACAGCTTTAATTAGTATTAAACACAAAGCCTAACTTAAAACACTAAAATATCTTTAAGTTAAGGAAAAATAAATAATTTTAATAAACAGCTTTAAAAAGATATCTATAAAAGAGAACTTTTAAAGAGTACCCTTTCTTAAAATCTCTATAAGCACTATTTAATTCTATCCTAGAATTAAACTAACTTAGTTAAGAATATTAATATTAATACAGCCACTAAATAACAAATTAATAACCATATTATATATATAATTAACTACTATATTCTTAACTAAAAAAAAGGGCATAATCTTCTTATTAACTTTTAAAGGGACTATAAAAATTAAACTAAGAATGCTTTTAATAAAAGTAATACTAATCTTAAGTATACCCTATATAACTACCTTAATAATAATAGTATTAAAACAGCTAGAGGATTAAGATTAAATATCTCTAAAGATCTTATTAATATTTTAAATATTAACCTTAATATAAATTATAAACCTTTACTAGAAAAGTAACTAGAAAAGGAAAAGAGATTTAATAACTTAAACTTTCTAATAATAAGGATTTTAATAATAAAGATTTTCATTTAACTAAAAACCCTCTACTAGAACTATAAAATCTAACTAGAACACTTTTTAATAATAATTAAAAAGCCTTTAATACTCTTAAGAGACTTTACTAAAAAAAGAATAATATTCTAGAGAAGTATATAACTTTATTAATAAAAAGTTACTATATTTTAAAGAGAAATATTCTTAAGTAGGAGTTTCCCCCTTACTTTACTTAAAAGCCTTTCTTATTATGCTTTAAGGTAAAGCCTATATATACTTTTTTAAATACTTTAGGATAAAGATAATCTTATTTAAGGAGATAACTTAGAATATTAGAGATTACTTTAAAACACCTAAGAATCAGAGCTTCTATAAAACACAATTTACTAATTTATACCTTTGCTATATTATTATAAAATATTTAATAAAAAATAAGTTAGAATACTTAAAAATCCTTTTTAACTAACTTATAAAGATATTTAATAGCCTTTATAACCCTCTTAAGTAAGATATAATCCTTCTTTATTAAGTATAATAAGTAATAAAAAACAATAATAATTTTTATAATATAAAATTTAGGAATATGCTAACCTTTAAAGGATTTGTTAGTAATCTTTAAAATTACCTCTTAGTAATAGACATACTACTAACCTCTATAAGTTAGTTACTAATAACTACTTATAATAATACCCTTATTGCCTGGTCTATAAACCAGAATACTAATACAGTAATGTTTACAGACTAATAATATTTATAAGCTATATATTATAAAAAACCTTAAGCTAGGGCAAGCTTAAAGAAATACTTTATTTACTATAAAGAAGGATACTAGTTAACTAATTATCCTACCTTTAAGCAGAAGAAAGCAAAAATAACTTAGTAAAATAACAAAAAACACTAAAAACTACCTTTTAAACGCTAATACTATATATTCTTATAGGCCTATAAAGGCAAAATAGCCTAACTTACTACTACTAATAATAATAGTAAGGATAAATATAAAAAAGCTACTTAGAACGCCGCTTTCTTTACTACTAATAAAAAAGAGAAACTAAATAATAGAAAGGCTTATAATACTCTTTCCTTTATAGCATTCATTATATAAGTACTAAATTCCCTACTCTTTTTAGCATTAACTGTAAACTTTTTATAGGATAATGCTTTTAAATATGCCTTATTTCTTAAGGACCCCTATAACTATAATACTAATAAAACACCTTAATAATATGTATATCTTATGAATATAAGATATATAGCAAATAGATTTTATAGTATACTCCTGTATATAAAAGCATTAGAAATTTTAACTACTAGCTAAGGCTAAGTTAATACTCTAATAAAAATCATAAAGAACCTTATAATAAAATATTCTTTTAACTAAAGAACCATCACCTTTAAAGCCAGTACTATAACTTTAACTGGTATTTTAAAGCTTTTAACAATTTTTAGCATAATACCTTTTTATATAATTAATAATGCCATACTGTTTTTATATTTTATTATAAATATAGATAAAATAAGTATCAAATTTAATAATCTTAAGAATCTTTTAATTTAAAAAGATAAAAAGGTACTTATTATTAGGAAATAAGGATATTCTTAATAAATAGCCAGTTCTTAAACACCTGCTATCTTTATGCTTTCTAAAACCAAAATCTGTTAACTTTATTACTAATTTAGTTATTTATTAATTAACCAATTAAATAACCTTTTTACTAGGGCTGGTAAAGAATTTAATAAGGCTAATATAGGGAAAATTACATATGCTTACTATTAATACCAAATGAATACAAAAGCTTTAAGTAGATTTAA
The DNA here is from genome assembly GCA_000222935.2 of Aciculosporium take MAFF-241224. Lineage (NCBI taxonomy): Eukaryota > Fungi > Ascomycota > Sordariomycetes > Hypocreales > Clavicipitaceae > Aciculosporium > Aciculosporium take. The sequence continues at coordinate 41,411 of AFQZ01000198.1, read as the reverse complement.
GTTTACTTTTAAAGATAATTTTAAATTTAAGTATAAAGTCCTTATTAATATTATACAAATTAATAAAAAGCTAGTCCTATATATTATAGATTTAGTAATATTATTTTAAGCTGCCTGCTTTCTTAGACCTTAATAATAAAAAGCTTAAGACATTTAAAATGCCCTTAAAGAGTACTAGATTAATATATATCTTAGACCCCTAGACTAGATAGTTTATAATACTAAAAGAAACTTTACTTCTAGTAAATTTAGGCATTTAGCTTAACTACTATTAATTAATATTAATAAAGTCCCTATTAAGGCTTATAATAGTATTAGAAAACTTAAACAATATTATGCCCCTCTTTACAAAACATATAATATTATTAAGACTAAAGCTAATAGTTTTCTCTTAAAAGAGCAAATACTATAAATAGCTATTAAAGTAGTTAATAACTCTGCTAGTCTAAATAGCCTTATCCCTACCCTCTTAGTCTTTAGAACCTATCTAAGGATAATAAATAATTCCCCTCTAAGCTTTATAGTTACTTAAAAAGCTAAAATACTTTAAAAAGCAATAGATAAAGTAAGGCATAGTCTTATAAGGCGCTAAGTCTATAATACTCTTAATATTTATAATAGCCTAATAATCCTGCTTATATATACTCTTTCCTTAAATTTTAATATATAAGTTTATTATAAAAAAGGTAAATAAACTAGCCCTTATAAGCTTCTCTTAATAAAAGGAAAGACTTATATTATTAAGATGCCTTATAGCCTTATGAAATTTTAGTTTATGGTTGTTAAACCGTATGTAACCTTGCTAGAGGTGGAATCTCCTTATAAGAAAGACCCGGTTTAAGAGGACGAAGCCTATGAATCTTCTTATAAGGAAGACCTGGTTTAAGAAGATAAAGCCTATGAGAACCCCCCTGATAACCTAATAACTCTACTATGAAGAGGACGTGGAAGACCCTGGAAATACCCTTAAGCAGAGGCTTTTCTTACTAAGAAAAAAAAGGCCGATTTTGAACTTATAATTAATCTTTATATACAAGAAAAAATTAATATACCTAGAGAACCTTTTAAACTCTCTAATAAAGCAGAAATTAATGCTTTACTAGCTAGAAATATATTTAAATTCATAAAATTCGACCTGTAAAGGCATAGAGGTAAAAGGCTCTTTAGCTTATAAATAGTAAGAGAAGTTAAAGGCAAGGTAACTAACTCCCTATATAAAAAGTTATAATATATTATTTAAGGCTATAGTAACTAAGAAAAGGAAGTTATCCTTATGTAGTTACTAATAATTTAAAGAGCTAGTTAAAGGCTTATTATTACCCTTACTCCCTTACTAAAAAAGAAAGGTATTATAGTTTAGCTTAAAGACATTACCTAAGCATATATTTAATTATAAATAAAGCTAAATTGTATAATTCTTACAAAGCTTTCCGCGTAAATTACATATCTTTACCTGCTAGATATTATTATAGTTGTAATTAAACTGCTATATAGAATAGCAGAGGCTGGCATATATTAGTAGTTAATATACTTTAATTATTATTATTAAAAGCTTTAGATAATTACCTCTACCTATAACCTATGTCATCTTATTTTTATAAAGAAAACCTTATACTTTAGAATTATTAGAATGCAGACTAATAATATATTAGGACTTAGTAATACTAAATTCTTTAATTATAAAAAAGCTAAATTAAAAAAAACTAAATTCCTTGTAAAGCTAAAAGAATGGTTAACAATTTTAATACTATTAATGTTTAATAGTTGCATTTTAAGCAAAGCTAATGATAAAACCTTCTTTTTATAATAAAAGGCATAAGGAAAGAAGCTATTATAAGTTAATAACCTAACCGACTAAGCAAAATATGTTAAACAATAAGTCTGAGGAATATATATTACTTTAATATATTAACCTAAAGTATCTTATAATCTTTCTATTACTGCCTAGGTTTAATAATCAGAATCTGATAATGTTTTAAGGCTTAATAAAAGACTTTAATAGTAAATTAATAATTAAGACTGCTGGTTTCACAGGGTGTGATTGCTGCAGCAATAACGGGGGGGTAACAAAGGTCTAATGTCTATATTCTTATAATTATCTAAAGGGAAAAGAGGGGGACGATGCAGAAGTGTGGTATTGTGGCCATAGTACTGCCCTAGGTCACATAACATAGTAATCCAGCTAATTAGGGCATGCGCATTATGCATATAACCTATAATTCCCAGTTACTATTATGTATTCCTTCTATCCTTAAGACGAGCGATTCTAACACTTATAAACTCTCTCTTTATTAAAAAAGAGGAATCGCTTTAAAACACTAAATAAATGACTTTTCCCTAGTCTAGAGTATCCTTAAAGTCCCTTAATTAATTACATTTAGATTTATTAAATTTGAACTCTTTATCGCGTGCTTAAGCAGCTTTAGCTTTAACGCTTAATACCGGTCTCTTTACCTAACCTTCTACTTAAATCCAAGCCTCATTTTTAGTTATAAAGGTCTTAAGGCTTCTATTTAGGGAAGCCTTTATTATTATATTAGCAAGGTTATTATAGCTATTTATCTATCGGATTTCTGCGATTTCCCTTTGCTTATATAACTGTTGTAGTGCTATAATATTAATTATAAGCCTTTTCTCCTTTATAGTACCTAACTTAATAATATACTCATATAATAAAAAAGAGTTAGTGCATATTACGATTAGGATGTTCAGCTTGTTCAATTAATTAGTAATAATCCTTAAAGTTGTACTTATTACGTAAGCAATATTAACTCCTTAGACTATTCCGTATAGCTCTAATGCTAAGGTGCTCCTTATGACTCTTTTAGATTTCGTAGAGCTGTAGGTTACGATGTTGCCTATAAGCGTGAATTTAGAGGTATTAACGTTCCTTTCCTCATTCCCGAGAATAATTACATAGCCGATTTATAAGCTAAGGTCTTTATTATTAGTAAAGAAGCTATTAATAAAAACATAAAGGGAGGCATTTTTTAATAAGAAAGGTACGTAGCAAAGTCTATAAGTCTAATTGTTAATTTGCTACTTAAGCCTCTTATTAAGCTTTATTATATTGTTAGGTTTTAGTTATTAACTTTAGATAGTAACAGAAAGATCGTAAGAGGCTTCAGGTTAGCAGATAAGAGTAATATATGCACCTTAAGCCCTCTGCTTAACATATTAAGCTTAATTATCCTAGTTAACTTCTAATAACTTTTTTCCTTATGCCTTTTATTATAAGAAGAAAATATTATCATTAGCTTCACTTAAAATGCAACCATTAAACATTAATAGTATTGATTTCTCTAGGCATTGCTTTGGCTTTGTAAGAAATCCGGCATTTTTCAATTTAACTTCTTTATAATTAAAGAATTTAGTATTACTAAGGCCTAATGTGTTATTAGTCTGCATTCTAATAAGTTTAAAATAAGAGCTTTTTTTTAAAGAAATAAGTAAATATAGGTTATAGGTAGAAGTAATTATCTGGAGTTTTTAGCAATAATAATTAAAATATGTTAACTACTAATATGTGCCTGCTTTTGCTATTCCGTATAGCGGCTTTATTATAACCATGATAATATCTGGTGGGTAAAGGTATGCAATTTATGCTAGAAGCTTTGTAAGAATTATGCAATTAAGCTTTGTTTGTAATTACATGTATGCTTAGGTAATATCCCTTAACTAAGCCGTAATGCCTTCTCTTTTTAGTAATAGAGCAAGAGCGACGATGAGCCTCTGGCTAGCTCTTTAAATTATTAGGGACTGCATAAGGATAACCTCTTTCCTATAGTCGCTATAGCCTTAAATAACACATTGTGATTTTTTATATAGGGAATTAGTTACTTTACCCTTAATCTTATGTATTATTTATAAACTAAAGAGTCTCTTGTTTCTATGCTTTTAAGGGTTAAATTGAATAAATTTAAACATATTTCTTACTAGTAGAGCGTTAATCTCGGCCTTGTTAGAGAGTTTAAATGGTTCTCCAGGCATGGTTATCTTTCCTTGTATGCAGAGGTTAATTATAAGTTGAAAATCTGCCTTTTCTTTCTCTATAAGAAAAGCTTCTAGTTAAGGGTATTTCTGAGGTCTTCTATAGCCTCTTTATATTAGATTTATAGGGTTATTAGGGGGAGTCTTATGGATAATTTTATTAGGGGAAGTCTTATGAACAATTTCGTCAGAGGGAGTCTTGTAAATAATCTTGTTAATCTTAGCGTTTTCCTGGTCTAGGTTGTTTAAGCATAGGCCTCGCCCTTCTTAGGAGGTTAAAGCTATTTCTATAGCTTCCTTATTTTAAGCTTAGTTATTCTTATAAGAAGTCTCTACTTCTAGCAAAGTAATGTATAGCTTAATAACTATAGATTGAAACTTTATAAGGCTATAAAGCATCTTAATAATACAAGTCTCTCCTTCTATTAAAAAAAGCTTATATAGGCTAGTCCATCTACCTTTCTTATAATAAACTTATACACTAGAGTTTAAGGGAAGATTATATGTTAGCAGGGTTATTAGGCTATTTTAAGTATTAAGGGCATTATTAACTTAACGCCTTATAAGGCTATGCCTTGCTTTGTCTATTGCTTTTTAAAGCATCTTAGCTCTCTAAGCGACTTTAAGGCTTAGGGGAGAATCGTTTATTATCCTTAGATATATTCTAAAGACTAAAAGGGTTAGAATAAGGCTATTTAAGCCGGCGGAGTTATTAACTGCTTTAACAGCCATCTAAAGCATTTGCTTTTTTAAGAGAAGACTATAAGCTTTAGTCTTAATAATATTATATGCTCTTTAAAGAGGGGCGTGATATTGCTTAAGTTTTCCGATACTATTATGTGCTTTAACGGGGACTTTGTTAATATTAATTAATAATAGTCAAGCTAAATGCCTAAATTTGCTAGAAGCAAAGTTTCTTCTGGCATTATAGACTATCCAGTCTGGGGGACTAAGATATGTGTTAATCTAACATTCCTTAAGGGCGTTCTAAATATCTTAAGCTTTTTGTTATTAGGGTCTAAGAAAGCAAGCGGCTTAAAATGAAGTTGCTAAGTTAATAACATAAAGGACAGGCTTTTTATTAATTTGCATAATGTTAATAAGGACCTTATAGTTAAATTTAAGATTATCTTTAAGAGTGAACTTAAATCTACTTAGAGCCTTAGCATTTATCTGACATTAGTAACAGGCATGTGTGATTTTTCCTATATTAGCTCTGTTAAAATCTTCACCGGCCTTAGTAAGAAGGTTGTGCAGTTGGTTGATTAAAGGGTAGCTAAATCGATAATAAAGTTAGTAAATTTCTGCTTTTAAGAGCATAAAGACGGCAGGTTCTTAGGAACTAATTATCTACTAAGGATATCCTTATTTTCTAATAATAGGTACTTTCTTTTCTCCTTAAATAAGGAGGTTCTTAAGATTATTAAGCTTAACACCCATTTTATCTATATTTATAATAAAATATAGGAAAGGTATAGTACTATTAAGAACGTAAAAAGAAATCGTACTAAAGATCATAGGAAGCTTTAAAATGCCATTTAAGGTTGCACTTTTAGCACTAAAGTTAATAGTTCTCTGGTTAGAAGAAGGCTTAATTATAAGGTTTATTATAAGGCGTATTAAGGCTTTGACTTAACCTTGGCTAGCAGTTGAAATTCCGGCTGCTTTAGTATTTAGGAGGATACTATAAAACGTTTCCGTGGTATATTATAAATCCACAAGAAATACCTGCTTTTATGTGGTTTTATTAGTATTACAGTTGTAAGGGTCTTTAATAAATAACGCGTGTTTAAAGGCGTTATCTTGCAGGAAATTTACGGTTAAGGCAGAAAAGAGAGGGGGATTAGGTGCTTATATAAAGAAAGTTATAAACGTAAGGGTTTCTTATGCTTCTTTATCGCTTTATGCTTTTTCTTCTTTAAAGGTAATAAATGCTATGTTCTAGGCAGCTTTTTTATGTTTATCCTTATCCCTGCTGTCTAGGAGTAATAACTCTTTATCTTTACCTTTAAATGCTTATAAGAATGCGTGAAATTAGCGTTTAGAAGGAGGGGATTTATGCCTTTAGTTGCTCTACTAAGTTTCTTTTGCTTTCTTTTGTTTAGAGATAGGATAGTTAGTTAACTAATATTCTTCTTTATAATAAATAAAGCATTTCTTAGATCTAGCTTTATTTTAGGGTCGGAAAGCTTGTGAATATTATTAGTTAGTAAACAAGACTATGTTAGTGCTTAGGGTAGTGTTTTAAGGTTAATACTTGCTTTCTCTTGCAATCTATTAGCTTGTAAATGATTTTAAAACAGGTTTTATTATATCTTTTATTATAAGGCAGTAGTAAATATCACTAACTATGCCTTTATAGGTATTAGTTCAGACGTAGGTTATCTGGTTAAATTTAGGGCTATCTTAAATAGATATTTCCAGTTAGCGCCTAAGGATTATATCTTTCTTAGAGAGGGGGTAAAGACTATTAAATAGGTCTAAGAGCTGTTGAATTATTAATTCCAAACATTTAAGTTTAGTCTTCATTGGATTTTCAGCTGTAATATAATAAAACTTTATCTCTTTAAATCATGTTTAGTAGAATTTTCGATTTTCTTTAGTCTTAAAGTTTTTCTTTATTTGCTTAGTTATTATGTTAAATAAAATAAGTCTTCTGCTAAATTTCTTAAGGTAATACTTATAGGCATTGCCTGTAAGTATTATTAATAGTGCAAACGGGTATAACTTAGGCAAAATTCCTTATGCTATATAGATATCCTTAAAGATTAGGACTTTAGGATACATAAAGTTGAAAAGTGCTCCAGAATACTTGTTTTTCTTATTATAAACTCTAGCAAGGGAGTTTAAGGCTTTTTAGTCTATATTAGTGATTTCCTTTAATATAGTTTGTTATTCTAGGGGAGAGGGGATTGTTATTTCTATTGTTATTTCTTTAGTAAGAGGGTTAGGAGGGTTAGGGGGAGGTGAGGTTATTATTAACGTTAACGTGTTAATAGTGTTATTTCCTGTCGGGAGCTTTCCATTAGAAAAGAAGATAGAATTATCCATACTAACTAAATTAGTAAGTATATGGTTAATTAGTCTTTGCAATCCTTCTTATGTGTTAATTCCTTAATCTTAAAGAATATCTTAAAGTACTTATTAGACCTTAGGGGTAATCTTCTTAAAAATGTTGGCATTCTATCCTTCAAAGTCTTCTTAGTATGTAAACAGAAACCTAGTACCTTGCTAGTTACTAGATTTATACTAGTTGATATAGTAGGCAAATTTGTCGTAGAGTTCGGAAGTTATAGCTTTTTTAGGGTTAATTTGTTTATTAGCTTTGGCCTATTTCTCTGTAAAGTAGTTAGAATACTTTTAGAGTTTTGCAAGAAGGGAGTCTTAAATGGGTTAATTAGCTCTAGTAGTGGAAGTTAAAGCCATTTTTAGTGTTTTCTCTGTAATAGATAGCAAAGAAAATACTTTAATTATAGACTAGTAGCAAGTTAATAATAAGGGGTAAATTCTATAAAGAAACTTTCTTAATAATTATAAATAAGTAGCAAAAGTCGACAATAATAGAAAAAGTTACTTTTAGGTAGCACAAACAATGAATTCTATGTAATTAAGTGAATAAGTGCGTTATATCAGAAGTTCGTCTCTTCTGTTAATTCCTAGCTAATCTGTAGTTATAACAACCACTAATTAGTGCTGGTTTTATAGGGTGTAATTACTATAGTAATAACGGGGGGGTAATAAAGGTCTAATGTCTATATTCTTATAATTATCTAAAGGGAAAAGAGGGGGATAATGCAGAAGTGTAGTGTTATGGCCATAGTACTGCCCTAGGTTATATAACATAATAATCCAGCTAATTAGGGCATGTGCATTATGCATATAACCCACAATTCCCGGTTACTATTGTGTATCCCTTCCATCCTTAAGACGAGCGATTCCAACAAAGACTATGGACTTTAATATATACCTTTCTTACTAAAAAATGCTGCTCTTTATATTTTTATTAATAGATTTTTTATAAATAATAAATACCTTAGCTCTTAACCAGGCTATATAATCATTTTAGGTAACAAAAGGAAGGATAATAATACCTCTAAATTCACCCTTAGAGGAAATATTACAATATATAGCTTAACTAAATCTAAAAGAGTTATAAGAAGTGCTTTAGCTTTTAAGCTATATAGGATGGTTTAAGGTGTTAATATTGCTTATATAATAAGCACTACTTTAAATATTATTACTAACTGACTTAATAAGCTAAAAATCCTAATAATAATATATACTAACTCTTTCTTACTATATAAATATATTATTAAACTAGGAATAATAAAGGAAAAGAGGCTAATAATTAATATTATAGCTTTGAGGCAGTTATATAAAAGAAGGGAAGTAGCTAAGATATAATAAATTAATAGTAATAATAATCCTATGGATATAATAATAAAAGCTTTACTAAACAAAGCTCTTAAGACCTTTATAACAAAAAATAAAGTCTAAATCCATATAGAAGGATAGGTTAAAAGACCTATTACAAGAGTTACTATAAGAGCTGCTGCCAGAGCCGCTAAAGGATAAAAAAGTCCTAATTCCTTACTAAATTTAATAGCAAATTAAGCGCCTAGTAAAGAGTTTAAATTTAATGAATTTAAACGCAATTATAAGCGCCTAATTTAGTAGGATTAAACGTAGGAATTATACTCTTTAGCTCCTATAACACTTTTTAGCCCTATAACCATTTAACCTGGACTAATAAAAGTCATTTATTTAGAGGATGTTTTTCGCTTTATTACCGTTTTATTAATATCTGATTATGTAGGGCATTTTATATATATTTTTAGAGCGATTCCTTTTCTTTAATAATGAGAGAATTTGTAAGTGTTAAAATCGCTTATATAAAGAATAAAAGGGATATACTATATTCACTAAGAATTATAGGTTGCACATAGAATACATACACCCTAATTAGCTAGATTATAGGTTATATAACCTAGGGCTATAACGTGGCCATAACACTATACCTCTGCATTGTAGCCTGCTTCTTCCCTTTAAAATATATAATAGAATTGATTATTAGACTTTACCCCCCCTACATTTGTGCTGCAGCATACTTGTAACCTGCGCGTTACCAACACTTACTATTTACTTATATATTTGTTGGAATCGCTCGTCTTGAGGATGGAAGGGATACACGATAGTAATCGGGAATTATGGGTTATATACATAATATACATGCCCTAATTAGCTGGATTACTATGTTATATGACCTAGGGCAGTACTATGGCCACAACACCACACTTCTGCATCATCCCCCTCTTTTCCCTTTAAATAATAGCAAGAATATAAAAATCAGACCTTTGTTACCCCCCCCCCACGTTATTACTACAGCAAACGTACCCTGTGAAACCAGCACTAATTAGTGGTTATTATAACCACAGATTGGCTAGGAATTAATAAAAGAGATAAACTTCTAATATAACGCACTTATTCACTTAATTGCGCAGAATCCGTTGTTTATGCTACTTAAAAGCAACTTTTTCTATTATTATTAACTTTTACTACTTGTTTATAATTATTAAGAAAGTTTCTTTATGGAATTTACCCCTTATTATTAATTTACTACTAGTCTATAATTAAAGTATCTTCTTTACTATCTATTATAGAGAAAACACTAAAAATAGCTTTAACTTCCACTACTAGAGCTAATTAACCTATCTAAGACTCCCTTCTTATAAAACTCTAAAAGTATTCTAACTACTTTATAGAGAAATAGGCTAAAGCTAATAAATAAATTAACCCTAAAAAAGCTATAACTTACGAACTCTATAACAAATTTGCTTATTATATTAACTAGTATAAATCTAGTAACTAGTAAGGTACTAGGTTTCTATTTATATATTAAGAAGACTTTAAAGGATAAAATGCTAATATTTTCGAGAAGATTACCCCTAAGGTCCGATAAGTACTTTAAGATATTCTTTAAGATTAAGGAATTAACACGTAAGAAGGATTACAAAGACTAATTAACTATATACTTAGTAATTTGGTTAGTATAAATAATTCTGTCTTCTTTCCTAATAAAAAGCTCCTAACAGGAAATAACACTATTAACACGTTAATATTAATAATAACCTTACCTCCCCCTAACCCTCCTAACCCTTTTACTAAAGAAATAACAATAAAAATAATAATCCCCTCTCCCTTAGAATAACGAACTATATTAAAGGAAATTACTAATATAAACTAAAAAGCCTTAAACTCTCTTGCTAGAGTTTATAATAAGGAAAATAAGTATTCTAAAGCACTTTTTAACTTTATATATCCTAAAGTCTTAATCTTTAAGGATATCTATATAATATAAGGAATTTCGCCTAAGTTATACCTGTTTGTACTATTAATAATGCTTACAGGCAATGCCTATAAGTATTACCTTAAGAAATTTAGCAAAAGACTTATTTTATTTAACATAATAACTAAATAAATAAAGGAAAACTTTAAGACTAAAGAAAATTAAAAATTCTACTAAATACAATTCTAAGAGATAAAGTTTTATTACATTACAGCTAAAATTCCAATAAAGACTAAACTTAAATGTTTGGAATTAATAATTCAATAGCTTTTAGACCTATTTAATAGTCTTTACCCCCCCTTTAAGAAAGATATAATCCTTAGGCGCTAACTGGAAATATCTGTTTAAGATAGCCCTGAATTTAACTAGATAACCTACGTCTAAACTAATACTTATAAAGGCGTAGTTAGTGATATTTGCTGCTGCCTTATAACAAAAGATATAATAGAACCTGTTTTAAAATCATTTACAAGCTAATAGATTATAAGAGAAAGCAAGTATTAACCTTAAAACACTACCCTAAGCACTAATATAGTCTTGTTTACTAACTAACAATATTTATAAGCTTCTTAACCCTAAAATAAAGCTAGATCTAAGAAATGCTTTATCTGTTATAAAGAAGGATATTAGTTAACTAATTATTCTGTCTTTAAATAAAAGAAAGCAAAAGAAACTTAGTAGAGTAACTAAAGGCATAAATCCCCTTCTTTTAAACGCTAATTTCATGCATTCTTATAAGCATTTAAAGGTAAAGACAAAGAGTTATTACCCCCGGATAGCAGGGATAAGGATAAACATAAAAAGGCTGCCTAAAACGCAGCATTCGTTGCCTCTAAAGAAGAAAAGGCATAAAGCAATAGAAAAGCATAAGAAACCCTTACGTTTATAACTTTCTTTATATAAGCACCTAATCCCCCTTTCTTTTCTGCCTTAACTGTAAATTTCCTGCAAGATAATGCCTTTAAACACACATTATTTATTAAAGACCCTTATGACCGTAATACTAATAAAACCGCATAAAAGCAGGTATTTCTTATGGATTTATAATATACTATAGAAACGTTTTATAGTATTCTCCTAGATACTAGAGCAGCCGGAATTTTAACTACTAGCTAAGGTTAAGTCAAAGCCTTAATATGCCTTATAACAGACCTTATAATTAAGCCTTCTTCTAACCAGAGAACCATTAACTTTAGTGCCAGAAGTATAACCTTAAATAGCATTTTAAAGCTTCCTATAATTTTTAGTATAATTTCTTTTTATATTCTTAATAGTGCCATGCCTTTTCTATATTTTATCATAAATATAGATAGAATAGGTGTTAAGCTTAATAATCTTAAGAACCTCCTTATCTAAGGAGAAAAGAAAGTACTTATTATTAGAAAATAAGGATATCCTTAGTAGACAATTAGTTCCTAAGAACCTGCTGTTTTTATGCTCTTAAAAGCAGAAATTTACTAACTTTATTATTAATTTAGCTACCCTTTAATTAACTAACTATACAACCTTCTTACTAAGGCCGGTGAAGATTTTAACAGAGGTAACATAGGAAGGATCACGCACGCCTGCTACCAATGTCAGATGAACGCTAAGGCTCCTAGTAGATTTAAGTTCACCCTTAAAGATAATCTTAAATTTAATTATAAGGTCCTTATTAATATTATGTAAATTAATAAAAAGCCTGTCCTTTATGTTATTAACTTAGTAACTTCATTTTAAGCCGCTTGCTTTCTTAGACCCTAATAACAGAAAGCTTAAGATATCTAAAATGCCCTTAAGAAATATTAGATTAATACATATCTTAGTCCCCCAGACTAGATAGTCTATAATGTTAGAAGAAACTTTACTTCTAGTAAATTTAGGCATTTAGCTTGACTATTATTAATTAATATTAATAAAGTCCCTATTAAAGCACATAATAGCATTAGAAAACTTAAGCAATATCATGCCCCTCTTTAAAGAGCATATAATATTATTAAGACTAAAGCTTATAGTCTTCTCTTAAAAGAGCAAATACTTTAAATAGCTATTAAAGCAGTTAATAACTCCGCCGGCCTAAATAGCCTTATTCTAACCCTCTTAGTCTTTAGAATATATTTAAGAATAATAAATAATTCTTCCCTAAGCCTTAAAGTTACTTAAAGAGCTAAGATACTTTAAAAAGTAATAAATAAAGCAAGGCATAGCCTTATAAGGCATTAAGTTAACAATGCCCTTAACACTTAAAATAGCCTAATAACCCTGCTAACACATAATCTCCCCTTAAACTCTAATGTATAAGTTTATTATAAAAAAGGTAAATGGACTAGCCTATATAAGCTTCTTTTAATAAAAGGAGAGACTTATATTATTAAGATACCTTATAGCCCTATGAAGTTTTAATCTACAGTTATTAAGCTATACATTACTTCGCCGAAAGAAGAGCCTTCTTATAAGGATAACTAAGCTTAAAATAAGGAAGCTACAGGAATAGCTTTAACTTCCTAAGAAGGGCAAGGCCTATGCCTAAACAACCCAGACTAGGAAAACACTAAGACTAATGAAATTATTTATAAGACTCCCCCTAATAACCCTATAAATCCACTATAAAGAGGCCGTGGAAGACCTTGGAAATACCCTTAACTAAAAGCTTTCCTTATAGAGAAAAAAAAGGCAGATTTTTAACTTGTAATTAACCTCTGTGCGTAAGGAAAGATAACCACGCCTAGAGAACCATTTAAACTCTCTAACAAGGCCGAGATTAACGCTTTACTAGCAAGAAATGTGTTTAAATTTATTTAATTTAACCCTTAAAAGCATAGAAGCAAGAGACTCTTTAGTTTATAAATAGTATATAAGGTTAAGGGTAAAGCAACTAATTCCTTATACAAAAAATCGCAATATGTTATTTAAGGCTATAGCAACCATAGGAAAGAGGTTATCCTTATATAGTCCCTAACGATTTAAAGAGCTAGCCAGAGGCTTATTATTGCTCTTGCTTTATTATTAAAAAGAGAAGGCATTACGGCTTAGTTAAGGGATATTACCTAAGTATACGTGCAGTTATAGATAAAGCTTAATCGTACAATCCTTGCAAAGCTTTTAGCATAAATTATATACCTCTACCTGCTAGATGTTATTATAGTTATAATAAAGCCGCTTTACGGAATTACAGAAGCAGGCATACATTAGTGGTCGACGTATTTTAATCATTATTGTCAGAAGCTTTAAATAATTACTTTTACCTACAACCTATGTCTCCTTATTTCTTTAAAGAAAAGCTCTTGTTTTAGACTTATTAGAATGCAGACTAATAACACACTAGGCCTTAGTAATGCTGAATTCTTTAATTATAAATAGATTAAGTTAAAAAATGCCGGATTTCTTGTAAAGCTAAAGCAACGCCTAGAGAAATTAACACCGTTAATGTTTAATAGTTGCATTTTAAGCGAAGCTAATAATAACACCTTTTTCCTATAATAAAAGGCATAAGGAAAGAAGTTATTAGAAGTTAACTAGGATAATTAAGCTTAATATATTAAGCAAAGGGCTTAAGGTGCATACATTGCTCTTATCTGCTAACCTAAAGCCTCTTATAATCTTTCTGTTACTGCCTAAAGTTAATAACCAGAACCTAACAATATAACAAAGCTTAATAAGAGGCTTAAGTAGTAAATTAACAATTAGACTCGTGGACTTTACTACGTGCCTTTCTTACTAGAAAATGCCTCCCTTTATGTTTTTATTAATAGCTCCTTTACTAATAATAAAGACCTTAGCTTGCAAATCAGCTATATGATTATTCTCGGAAATAAGGAAAGGAACATCAACGTCTCCAAATTTACGCTTATAGGTAACATTATAACCTATAGCTTTATAAAATCTAAAAGAGTCATAAGAAGCGCCTTAGCATTAGAGCTATACAGAATGGTCTAAGGAGTTAATATTGCTTATATAATAAGTATAACTTTAAGGATTATTACTAATTAATTAAACAAGCTAAACATCCTAATCATAATATGCACTAACTCTTTTTTATTATATAAGTATATTATTAAATTAGGCACTATAAAGGAGAAAAGGCTTATAATTAATATTATAGCGCTATAACAGTTATATAAGCAAAGGGAAATCGCGGAAATCTAATAGATAAATAGCCATAATAACCTTACTAACATAATAACAAAGGCTTCCCTAAATAAAAGCCTTAAGACCTTTATGACTAAGAATGAGGCTTAGATTTAAGTAGAAGGTTGGGTAAAGAGACCGGTATTAAGCATTAAAGCCAAAGCTGCTTAAGCGCACAATAAAGAGTTTAAATTTAATGAATCCGGACGTAATTGATTAAGGGACTTTAAGGATGCTCTAGACTAGGGAAAAGTCATTTATTTAGGTAATATTTCTTATGTATTACAACGTTATTGATTTTTGCTTATTTGTTAATTTTTATGGATTTTTTACGTGTTTTAAAGCGATTTCTCTTTTTTAATAAAGAGAGAGTTTATAAGTGTTAGAATCGCTCGTCTTAAGAATAGAAGGGATATATAATAATAATCGGGAATTATAGGTTATACACACGATGTACGTGCCCTAATTGGCTGGATTACTATGTCATATAACCTAGGGCAGTACTGTAGCTATAACACCATACTTCTGCATCGTCCCTCTCTTTTCCCTTTAGATAACAGCAAGAATATAGAAATCAGACCTTTGTTACCCCCCACCCACGTTATTGCTGCAGCAAACGTACCCTGTGAAACCAGCAATATTAGTAAAGGCTATTTTATTAAATAAAACTAGTAATAAAAAAGGAATAGTATTTATTTTTTATTTTATTTATTTATATGCCTTAGCTATAATATGTAATTAATATAATAGTATTTTACTATATTTTTCCACCTTACTAAGCCTTATACTTAAGGGCTATCTTTTTTTAATCCCTTTTTTACTTTAGGTTTAAACTAGTAACTAGTTATATTTAGTATATATATAGTTATATTTAGAGGTTATACTAGGAGAAGCTAGCAGGACTTTATATAATAGTTTATATTATTATAATATAGGCACTACTTATTATTCTATTATTTTTATATAGTTTCTTTAGAAACCTATATAATATGCATTTTTCCCTTACTATGATGGATTCGAGCTCAAAGCTCGGATCTACACAGCCGGAAAGCAGACAGCTTTACATAAGTAATATATAAGCAGCTTAAGCCCTAGTTATATATATAACTATAAAGGTAGGGTTACTAGAATTAAATAAATCTTTTCCTTTTCTTTTTCTTTATAAATAATATTTTTATTTAAGTTACTAGCTTTATAATTATATTTTAGTAAGATTATAATATATATTATTTATTCTTTTATTATTTACCCTAGAAACCTTAATAAATATAATATAAAGGTTATACTTATAATAAATAAGATAATAATAAATATATTATAACCTAATATTATAGCTAACCTAGCTAAGACTAGCACTATATAAAAGCTACTATGCCTTTAAAGTATAGTAATAGTATAGGAAATAATAAATAAGAATATAGTAAATAAAATTACTAAGCTAAGATAATAGCTATACATAGTATTTACTTTAGCTATATCTTATAATACTAATACAGATACCTTAGGCATAAGTAGATAGTAGGTGGCCTTAATAAAAATAAAACTAAAGAAAAAACCTATTAATATAGGTAACCCTTATAAGGGAAACTAAATTAAATATTTAGTATAAAGAAGCCTTTTTGCTTATAAACTTAAGGTAAATAGTGCCTTTATTAGGAATAATTAAAATAAATAGTGTTTTATTTACTAATACTTATTAAATTAGGTTTAGGCTTAGGTTTTACCCTTCTTTAAAATAAGAAAATCTATTAATTATACTTTAAAGGAGTTTTTAGTATATTTTAATACCTTATTTCTAGATCCTTATTAGGAGGAGTATACTATTATTAAACTAAATTAAATTAAATAATTACTTAAAGAAAAATTTAATAAATTTTTTATTTACTTTAAGTAAAAGCTAGTCTTAATAAAAGGATATTATTAGGCAGAATTTAATAAACTATCTAAACTATATATAGCTTTAAATAATAAGATATAGGACTACTATATAAAATATAATATCCCTTATATAAATTATTTTTAGGCAGTAAAAAGGTTATAAAGTATTACTCTTAATTTTAAATCTTATAAAATAAAAGAATACTTAAAGGCTTAATACTATATAATAACTAGATCTCCTTTAGCTATATTCTAAAATAGGAAAGGTAATATAAAAATAATAAGTATAAATATTATATCTTTCTTTAGGTAGTAAAAGATATATACTAAGTAGGTTTTACTAAAGGAAATATAATCTTAATATAATAATAAATAATGCTTATATTATAAAGTTACTAAATATTAATTAAAGGTATACTGCCTTCTCCCTATATATCCTCTAAAAACTAATATATATATAGTTAATATAACTATAACCTAAGTTAGGTATAAAGTTAAAAATAACTTAAAAAAAGATAGCCCTTAAGCTTAAGGCTTAGTAAGGTAGAAGAAGATAATAGTTAGTTATTATAATTACTATAAAAGGCATATAAATAAATAAAAAAGAAAATAAACTCTAATTCTTTTTTATTACTAGTTTTATTTAATAAAATAGCCTTTACTAATATATAAGTAAGTAGTAAGTATAATAGCTATACTACTATAAGTAAATCTTTTATATAAAATATAGGGTTTCCTATATTCCTATTAGCCTAATCTTAAATAATTTAAATAGCTATTTTTATTAAAAAGCAAGGCTAAAATAGCTATTATTAAGGCTTAACTATAATATCTAGGTTTACCTAGTTTACTACTAATATAAATAAATAGAGTTTTTTAGTCTTAGTATATATAATCCTAGGTCTTACCTAGTTATATATCTTAAGAACCCTATAGTTAAAGTAATATAATATTATAATTTATATAGCTTAAGAGTTACTTATAGTCTGTTCTTTAGGAAATTTTTAAATATAAGTAATATTTACTAGAAAGGTAGTAACTCTAATAATTATAGTATTAGGTTTAATATATATTAAAATAGTATAATAAGTAGTAATAAGGAAAGAAAAAAATATATAGTTTCTAGCTACTAATTTATAAAATATAACCATAATACTTAATATTTTTACACCTAAACTAGACCTAGTTAAAACGCTTTTAGACTGCCTACTAGAAAAGCTTTAGGATTTTAAAGACCTATTTAATAAGAAAAAGGCAAATATATTACTATTATATAAAGAGACTATAGACTATTATATTTAATTATAAAAAAACCCTAATAATATAAACCCTAAGCTTCTTTAGGCTCCTTTATATAATATACCTTAGGAGTAGCTCTTAAAGATATAAAAGTAAATTATAAACCTTATAAATAAAGGTTAAATATAAGCTAGCTCTTTATTAGCTAGAGCTTTAGTCTTACTTATTAAAAAGGCAGAAGAGGGTTAGTGATTTTATATAGACTATTAGGTATTAAATAAAGTTATAGCTTAGGATAAGTACTTTCTTTTTTTAATTAAAAAAACCCTTTACTTTTTAGCTAAGGTAAGATACTTTACTAAGCTTACTATTTATATAGCCTTTTATAAGCTATAGGTTACTAAAGAAGATAAGTAGTTAATAGTATTTTAAATATAATTTAAACTCTTTAAGTAGCTGGTTTGCCCTTTTAGTTTAATAAGAGTACTTACTACTTTTTAATAATATATTAATAATACCTTATGGAATATATTAAGAAACTTTATAATAGCTTATTTAAATAATATTCTTATTTACTCTAAAGGCTCTAAAAAAGACTATATAGTAAAAGTATAAGAGGTTTTATAATAACTAAAATATACTAGGCTATACTTAGATATTAATAAGTATATATTTATAATTATAAAGGTAAAGTACCTAGGATTTATTATAAAAGCTAAAAAGGCTATTTACCCTAACCTAAAAAAAATAATAATTATTTAAGATTAAGAGTCCCCTTAAATAGTTTATAGGGTATAAAGCTTCTTAGGCTTTATAAATCTTTATTAGGAGTTTATTAATAACTTCTTAAACCTTATAAGCCTTCTAACTAATCTTATTAAGAAGGCTATTAGGTTTTACTAGTCCTTAAAATATAAAAAGGTATTTTAAGCGCTTAAAGCTGCCTTTATTTTATTTTTAATTTTTATATAATAGGATTTTAACTTAAAAATATAAGTAAAGGCTAACTCCTTTAATAAAGCTATAAGCAAATACCTATTTTAATATAATTTAAAGGAAGTATAAAGGCTAGTAGTATATTACTTAGTATAGCTAATAGCTATATAGTAGAATTATATAATTTATAATAAGGAGCTATGTAGTATTACTTCCTGCTTAAAGGCATAATTAGCTAAGCTAATAAGCATAGCCTAGCTATTTATAATCCTTATAAATTATAATAACATAGAGTATTTTACAGCCCCTTAGAAGATATTTAAAAGATAAGTAAGATAAGTAGAAATATTATTTCTTTTTAACTATTACTTATATTATTACTTAAGTATATAAGCAGGTTAGCTAAATACTCTATTCTAATAAAACTAAGATTAAAGGAAAGGAAAATAGCTAGTAAGTTATATATTTTACTTAATTTAAGGAATATTAAAAATAGTTTAAGAGTTAAAAGCTAATACTATAAACCTAGTTAAAGTGTAAATAATAAGCAAACTAAAGAAAAGTAATAACTAGAATAAGGATAACCTAAATAATTTAGATATAATAGTAGGTTCTAGTCTAGGTAAACTAAAGAAAAGTAATAACTAAAATAAAAATAACTTAAATAATTTAGACATAATAATAGGCTTTAGTTTAAAGGTTTTAAGTCCTTTTTTACTAGGCTTTAATTTATTTTAAGATAAATAGCTTTAGAATTTATAGGATTAAAGGGTTACTAAGGATAGTTTATATTAAATTTAACTAAAAGTAATACTAATAATAAAGTAAAAGTTTTTTATATTTATAAAAACCTAGTTATAAATAGCAAATTATACTTTAAATATATAAGGAGTATTATAATTTTAGGGATAGCTTTAAGTACCTTATTATAAGCCTCTTACTACCTTACTTATATAATAGGTTTATAACTTGCCTATATTAAGCTACTTATAGTAAAATATTACTTTTTAGGTGCTATATAGAGATTACTATTAGAATAGGATATTAAAGAATATAGTATAATATATATAAAACTGCTATTACTTTAATAAGCATAAGAGCTAATAACTTTATTAGGGTTTATTAAAGCCTATACTAGCTATAGATTATTACTAATTATAAATCTTAGTATATTTTATAATAAAACTTCTAATATATAATAAGGTATTACTATACTTTTTAATAGTTATTATAAACTATTTCTTAAAGTATATATAACTAGAGGTAATAATAAGTATAGCAGCTAAAGCATATATAGAATGGTTTAAATATTACTAATAGTGTTTTTATAAATTTCCCTATTAAATTATTTCTAACTATAGTTTAGATTAGCTTAGTTATTTCTAAATTATACTTTATAAGTAAGTAGGTATTAAGTAACGATTATTTATATTTTATTATCCTTAAATAAATAATAGTATAAAACAGGTAAACTAGAAGGTATAAGTAGTCCTATAAGTAATTATTACCTTCTTATAATATAACTAAGCTAACTATTTACTAGCTTATTAAATAGTGCTTAATAACTAGATCTTTATAGTAACTAGTATAAGTATAAACCAGGCATTAAAAGGCTTTAATATTAAATTAGTTTAGTATATACTAAATAAGACTAAAAGCCTAATCTTACTTAATAGAAAAGCTATATTATTCCTAGAATATATTTAGAAGGGAATAGTAATAGTATAAGCTATAATTAATTTTATATAATAATATTAGTAGGATACAGTAAATGTTTCCTAATATTTAGTAGAATATTACTAAATAAGGGATTTTATATAATTAAATATCTATTATATAAAGATAAACTATCTTAGCTAAAAACTTAACTAAGTAAAGGTAAAATATAAGGTCTTAAAAATACTAACTTTACTTACTATTTATTTAGATATTTTATAAGGGATATATCTAGTTTTTTATATAAACCTTATTAAGAGAGTAGCTACTAATCTACTCTTATTATAATACTTAGCTAATTCTAGACCAGGCTTAATACTCCTGCTTTATAAGAATAATCTAAATTTAGTAAAATATAAGATTAAGAAAATAGTAATAATAAGAAATACCTAGGGTTAGGGTAATTAACAAGATATATTAGTAAAGTAAGCAGGATATATTTAGCTAATATAAGAACCTTTAAAAAGTTTTTTAAATATAGTGGTACTAAAGCATTATAAGGCATAATAAGGCAACATATACTATAATAACAGACTTATATAAGGGGCAATCTAATTACTAATTATAATGCTTTACTCTAACCCTTAAATAGTAAGAAGGGGGCTATATAATAGATTTAAGCTTAAAGCTTAGATTTATATAGCTAGAAAGTAAATAGCTTTATATAAGTAATATATAAGCAGCTTAGGCCCTAGTTATATATATAACTATAAAGGCAGGGTTACTAGAATTAGATAGATCTTTTCCTTCTCTTCTTCTTTATAAATAATATTCTTATTTAAGTTACTAGCTCTGCAGTTGCATTCTAGCGAGACCATAACACTTACTTATTAATACTATAATATTTACCCTTATTATTTATATATTTCCCTTTTTATTATAAGGGAAAGTGTTGGAATCGCTCGTCTAGAGGATGGAAGGGATACACAATAGTAACCGGGAATTATAGGTCATATACACGATGCGCGTGCCCTAATTGGCTGGATTACTATGTTATATAACCTAGGGCAGTACTATGGCTATAACACTACACTTCTGCATTATCCTCCTCTTTTCCCTTTAAATAATAATAACTATATAGAAATCAGACCTTTGTTACCCCCCCCTGTGTTATTACTGTAGTATATTATACCCTGTAAAACCATGACTAATTAGTAGTTATTATAACTACAGATTGGCTAGGAATTAACAGAAGAGACAAACTTCTAATATAATGTACTTATTAATTTAATTGCGCAGAATCCGTTGTTTATACTACTTAAAAGTAACTTTTTCTATTATTATTAACTTTTACTACTTATTTATAATTATTAAGAAAGTTTCTTTATGGAATTTACCCCTTATTATTAATTTACTACTAGTTTATAATTAAAGTATCTTCTTTACTGTTTATTACAGAGAAAATACTAAAAATAGCTTTAACTTCTACTACTACAGCTAATTAACCTATTTAAGACTCCCTTCCTGCAAAACTCTAAAAGTATTCTAATTACTTTATAAAGAAATAGGCTAAAGCTAATAAAAAAATTAATCCTAAAAAAGCTATAACTTCTAAACTCTATAATAAATTTGCTTATTATATTAATAAATATAAATCTAGTAACTAGTAAGGTACTAGGTTTTTATTTATATACTAAGAAGACTTTAAAGGATAGACTGCTAATATTTTTAAGAAGATTACCCCTAAAGTCTAATAAGTACTTTAAGATATTCGTTAAAATTAAGGAATTAATATATAAGAAAGATTATAAAGACTAATTAACTAGGTACTTACTAATTTAGTTAGTATAAATAATTCTGTCTTCTTTTCTAATAGAAAGCTCCTGACAGGAAACAACACTATTAATATATTAACATTAATAATAACCTTACCTCCCCCTAACCCTCCTAACCCTCCTAACCCTCCTAACCCCTCTATTAACAAAATAATAATACCCTCTCTCCTAAAATAATAAACTATATTAAAAGAAATTACTAATATAGACTAAAAAGCCTTAAACTCTCTTGCTAGAGTTTATAATAAGAAAAACAAGTATTTTAAAACACTTTTTAACTTTATATATCCTAAAGTCCTAATCTTTAAGGATATCTATATAGCATAAGGAATTTCGCCTAAGTTATACCTGTTTACACTATTAATAATACTTACAGGCAATGCCTATAAGTATTACCTTAAGAAATTTAGTAAAAGACTTATTTTATTTAATATAATAACTAAGCAGATAAAGGAAAACTTTAAGACTAAAGAGAATTAAAAATTCTACTAGATATAATTTTAAGAGATAAAGTTTTATTACATTATAGCTAAAAATCTAATAAAGACTAAACTTAAATGTTTAGAATTAATAATTTAATAGCTCTTAGACCTATTTAATAGTCTTTACCCCCCCTCTAAGAAAGATATAATTCTTAGGCGCTAACTAGAGATATTTATTTAAGATAGCCCTAAATTTAACTAAATAACTTACGTCCGAACTAATACCTATAAAGGCATAGTTAGTAATATTTACCACTGCCTTATAACAAAAGATATAATAAAACCTGTTGGTAGCGCTCAGGTTACAAGTATGCTGCAGCACAAATGTAGGGGGGGGGGGTTTAATATTTAATTCATCTATGTCTCTAAAAGAGGGGAAGAAGCAGGCTATAATACAGAGGTATAGTATTATAGCCACGGTACGGCCCTAGGTTACATAACCTGTAATCCAGCCAATCAGGGTGCGTGCATTCTATATATAACCCATAATTCCTAGTTAATGCAGTGTATTCCTTCTATTATCCATATAAGTAATTCTAATACTTGTAAATTCTCTCTTTATTAAAGAAGAAGAGGAATTGCTCTAAAAAAATACATAAAACGCCCTAAATAATCAGATATTAACAAACAAGTAATAAAGCAAAAAACATCCTTTAAATGAATGACTTTTGTTAGTCCAGGCCAAATGGTTATAAAGGCAAAGAGTGTTGTGGGGGGGGGGGGGCCAAAGAGTGTAATTCCTGCGTTTAATCCTACTAAATTAGGCGCTTATAATCGCGTTCGAATTCATTGAATTTAAGCTCTTTATTAGGCGCTTAATTTGTTATTAGATTTGGTAAGGAATTAGGACTTTTTCATTCTTTAGCAGCTCTAGCGGCAGCTCTTACAGCAATTTTCGCGACAGGTCTTTTAACCCATCCTTTTATATGGATTCAGGCTTTATTCTTCATTATAAAGGTCTTAAGAGCTTTATTTAGTAAAGCTTTTATCATCACATCCGCAGGATTATTATTACTATTAATCCAGCGTATCTCAGCCACTTCCCTCCTCTTATATAACTGCTATAAAGCTATAATATTAATTATTAGCCTCTTTTCCTTTATTATCCCTAGCTTAACAATATATTTATATAGCAAGAAAGAGTTAGTGCATATTATTATCAGAATTTTCAGCTTATTTAATCGGTTAGTAATAATATTTAGAGTAGTGCTTATTATGTAGGCAATATTAACACCTTAAACCATCCCATATAGCTTAGAAGCTAATACACTTCTCGTAACTCTTTTAGATTTTATTAAGCTATATGTTATGATATTTCCTCTAAGGGTAAATTTAGAGGTATTATTATTCTTCCTTTTATTACCTAGGATGATTATATAGCCTAGTTAAGAGCTAAGGTCTTTATTGTTTATAAAAGAACCGTTAATAAAGACATAAAGAGCAGTGTTTTCTAGCGAGAGAGATATATATTAAAGTCCACGGTCTTAATTGTTGATTTGCTATTAAAGTCTTTTATTAAGCCTTAAAACATTATTAAATCCTGGATGTTAGACTTGGGTAGTAACAGAAAGATCATAAGATGCTTTAGGTTAATATATTAGAGCAATATACGCTCCTTATGCTTGCTATTTAACATATTTCGCTTAGTTAGTTAGGTTATTAACTTATGATAGCTTCCTTCCTTATTCCTTTTATTGCAAAAAGAAGATATTATTGTCAACTTCGCTTAAAATGCAACCGTTAAACATTAATGGTGTTAAAATCATCAACCTCTCTTTTAGCTTTATAAGGAATTTGGCGTTTTTTAACTTAACCTCTTTATAATTGAAAAACTTAGCATTGCTAAGTCCTAAGGTATTATTAGTCTGCATTCTAATGATTTTAAAACACAAGCTTTTACTAGATAAAATAAGAAGATAAGGGTTATATATAGAGGTTATTATCTGTAGTCTCTGATAATAATAATTAAAATACATTAACTACTAATGTGTGCCAGCCTCTACTATTCCATATAGCGGCTTAATCACAACTATAATAACGTCTAGCAGGTAAAGGTATGTAATTTATACTGGAAGCTTTATAAGAATTATGCGATTAAGCTTTATCTGTAACTGCACATATGCTTAGGTAATATCCCTTAGCCAAACCATAATGCCTTCCTTTTTTAATAAGGGAGCAAGGGTAATAATAAGCCTTTGACTAGCTCTCTGAATTATTAGGGACTGTATAAGAATAACCTCTTTCCTACGGTTGCTATAGCCTTAAATAACATATTATGACTTTTTATATAAGGAGTTAGTTGCCTTGCCTTTAACTTCTCTTACTATTTACAAGCTAAAGAGTCTTTTGCCTACATACCTTTGCAGGTTGAATTTCATAAATTCAAACATATTCCTTACTAGCAAAGCATTAATCTCTGCTTTATTAGAGAGTTTAAAAGGTTCTCCGGGTATATTAATTTTTCCTTGTGTGCAGAGGTTAATTATAAGTTAAAAATCGGCCTTTTCTTTCTTAGTAAGAAAAGCCTCTGCTTAAGGGTGTTTCCAGGGTCTTTCACGTCCTCTTTATAGTAGAGTTATTAGGTTATTAAGGGGGTTTTCGTGATTTTCATTACCTTAAACCAGGTCTTCCTCATAAGAAGATTCCACCTCTAGCAAGGTTATATACGGTTTAATAACCATAGACTAAAACTTTATAAGGCCATAAGACATCTTAATAATATAAGTCTTTCCTTCTATTAAGAAAAGCTTATAGGGGCCAGTCTATCCGCCTTTTTTGCAATAAACTTATACATTAGAATTTAAAGGAAGAGTGTGTATAAGCAGGGTTATTAGTCTATTGCAGGTATTAAGAACATCGTAGACTTAGTGTCTTATAAGACTGTATCTTGCTTTATCTATTGCTTTTTAAAGTATCTTAGCTTTTTAAGTAACTGTAAAGCTTAGGGGAGAATCATTTATTATCCTTAGATAGGTTTTAAAGACTAAAAGGGTAGGAACAAGACTATTTAGACTAGCAAAGTCATTAACTACTTTAATAGCTATTTAAAGTATCTGCTCTTTTAAGAGAAGACCGTCAGCTTTAGTCTTAATAATATTATATGCTCTGCAAAGAGGGGCATGATATTGCTTAAGTTTTCCGATGCTATTGTAAGCCTTAATAGGGACTTTGTTAATATTAATTAATAATAGTCGAGCTAAATGCCTAAATTTGCTAGAAGCGAAGTTTCTTCTAGCATTATGGACTATCTAGTCTGGGAGTCTAAGATATATATTAATCTAGCACTCTTTAAGGGCATTCCAGATATCTCGAGCTTTTTATTATTAAGGTGTAAGAAAGCAGGCAGCTTAAAATGATATTGCTAAATCTATAACGTATAGGACCGGCTTCTTATTAATTTACATGATATTAATGAGGACCTTGTAGTTAAATTTAATATTGTCTTTAAGAGTAAATTTAAATCTACTTAGAGCTTTTGCATTTATCTGGCATTAATAGCAAGCATATGTGATTTTCCCTATGTTAGCCTTATTAAATTCTTTACCAGCCCTGGCAAGAAGGTTATTTAATCGGTTAATTAACAGATGACCAAATTAGCAATAAAGTTAACGGATTTTGGCTTTAGAAAGCATAAAGATGGCAGGTTCTTAAGAACTAGCTGTCTACTAAGGATATCCCTATTTCCTAATAATGGGTACCTTTTTATCTCCTTAGATTAGAAGATTCTTAAGATTATTAAGTTTAACACTTATTTTATTCATATCTGTAATAGAATATAAAAACAGTATAGTACTATTAAGCATATAAAAAGGTATTATGCCAAAAATCATCAGAAGCTTTAAAATACCAGTTAAAGTCACAGTACTGGCTCTAAAGGTAATAGTCCTTTGGTTAGAGAAATGCTTAATTATAAGGTTCTTTATGATTTTCATTAGAGCATTAACTTAGCCTTAGCTAGCAGTTGAAATTCCTAATGCTCCTGTATCCGGAAGTATACTATAAAATGTATCTACTATATATCTTATATCTATAAGATACACGTGTTATTAAGGTTGTTTATTAGTATTATAGTTATAGGGGTCTTTAAGAAATAAGGTATGTTTAAAAGCATTATCCTGTAAGAAGTTTACAGTTAATTAGGAAAAGAGTAGGGGATTTAGTGCTTATATAAAGAATACTATAAAGGAGAGAGTATTACAAGCCTCTTTGTTATCTAGTTTCTCTTTTTTATTAGTAATAAGAAAAGCAGCGTTCTAAGCGGCTTTTTTGTATTTATCCTTACTGCTATTATTAGTAGCAGTAAGTTAGGCTATTTCGCCTTTATAGGCCTGTAGGAATGCATAGTATTGGCATTTAGAGGGTGGTTTTTAGTGTTTTCTGTTATTTTATTAAATTGCTTTTGCTTTCTTCTACTTAAAGGCAGGATAGTTAGTTAACTAGTATCCTTCTTTATAGTAAATAAAGTATTTCTTTAAGCTTGCTCTAGCTTAAGGTTTTTTACAATATATAGCTTATAAATAGCGTCGGTCTGTGAATATTACTGTATTAGTGTTTTAGTCTGTAGACTAGGTAATAAGGGCAGTTAAATTGTTATTAGTAGTTATTAGTAACTAACTTATAGAGGTTAGTAGTATGTTTATTGCTAAGAGGCAATTTTAAAGATTACTAATAAATCCTTTAAAGGTTGGCATATTCCTGAATTTAGTATTATAGAAATTGTTATTATTTTCTATTACTTGTTATACTTAATGAAAAAGAATTATATCTTGTTTAAGAGGGTTATAAAGGCTATTAAATATCTTTATAAGTTAGTTAAGAAGAATTTTTAAGCATTCTGACTTATTCTTTATTAGATGTTCTATAATAATGTAGCGAAGGCATAGATTGGTAAATTGTGTTTTATAGAAGCTCTTATTCTTAGGTGTTTTAAAGTAATTCCTAATGTTCTGAGTTATCTCCTTAAATAGGATTGTTTTTGCTCTAAAGTATTTAAGGAAGTATGTATAGGCTTTACCTTAAAGTATAATAGGGAAGGCTTTTAGGTAAAGTAAGGGGGAAACTCCTGCTTAAGAACATTTCTCTTTAAAATATAATAACTTCTTGTTAATAAAGTCATATACTTCTCTAGAATATTATTTTTCTTTTTAGTAAAGTCTCTTAAGAGTATTAAGGGTTTTTTAATTGCTGTTAGAAAGTGTTCTGGTCGGGGTTTATAGTTCTAGGGGAGGGTCTTTAGTTGAATGAAAATCTTTATTATTAAAGTTCTTGTTATTAGAAAGTTTAAGTTATTAAATCTCTTCTCCTTTCCTAGTTACTTTTTCTGGTAAAGGTTTATATTTTGTGTTAGGGTTAATGTTTAAGATATTAATAAGATCTTTAGAGACATTTGATTTTAATCCTCTGGCTATTTTAACACTATTATTATTAAGGTAATTACAAAGGGTATACTTAAGGTTGTTGTTGATTTTATTAAAAGTATCCTTTGTTTAATTTTCATAATCTTGCTAGAAGTTAATAAGGAGATTATGCCCTTTTCCTTTGTTAAGAATGTAGTAGTTAATTATATATATAATACGGTTATTAATCTGTTGTTTAGTAGCTATATTAATATTAATGTTGTTAACTAACTTAGTCCAATTAAAGGATAGAATTAAACAGTGCTTATGAAGTTTTTAGGGTAGGGTGCTCTTTAGAAGTTCTTTTTTGTAGACATCCTTTTAGAGTTATTTATTAAAATCATCCATTTTTCCTTAGCTTAAAGATATTTTGGTGTTTTAGGCTTTGTGTTTAGTACTAATTAAAGCGGTTAGCATTGGTTCTTTGTAAATAACAGTAAAGATCTGGTTTTAATTATAGATAAGTAATAGTTAATAATAAGGGAGAAGATCCATAAGAGTTAAGTCTTCTTATAATTATAAACGATTTAACAGTTAATAATTTAAAGAAATAATCCTTTAGTTAGCATAATATTAGAATTTCTTATAGTTATGTAAGTAAAAGCGTTTAGACAAGTCTCTTCTAGGTATAGCCTAACAAATCTGTGGTTATTAGTAACTACTAATTAGTGTTAGTAGCGCTTAGGTTATAAGTATACTGTAGCATAAATATAGGGGGGGGGGGTTTAATATTTAATTCATCTATATCTCTAAAAGAGGGGAAGAAGCAGGCTATAATGCGGAGGTGTAGTGTTATAGCTATAGTACAGCCCCAGGTTATATAACCTGTAATCCAGCTAATTAGGGTGCGTGCATTCTGTGTATAACCCATAATTCCTAGTTAATGCGGCGTATCCCTTCCATCATCCATACGAGCGATTCCGACAAAACCTGTTTTAAAATTATTTATAAGCTTATAGATTATAAGAAAAAGCAAGTATTAACCTTAAAACACTACCCTAAGCACTAACATAGTCTTGTTTACTAACTAATAATACTTATAAGCTTCCTAACCCTAAAATAAAGCTAGATCTAAGAAATACTTTATTTATTATAAAAAAGGATATTAGTTAACTAACTATTCTATCTCTAAGCAAAAGAAAGCAAAAGAAACTTAGTAGAGTAACTAAAGGCATAAATCCCCTCCTTTTAAACGCTAATTTTATATATTCTTATAAGCATTTAAAGGTAAAGATAAAGAGTTATTACCCCTGGATAGTAGTGATAAATATAAATATAAAAAAGCTGCTTAAAATATAGCATTTATTGCCTTTAAAGAAGAAAAAGCATAAAGTAATAAAGAAGCATAAGAAACCCTTATGTTTATAAATTTCTTTATATAAGCACCTAATCCCCCTCTCTTTTCTATCTTAACCATGAATTTCCTGAAGATAATGCCTTTAAACACACGTTATTTATTAAAGACCCTTATAACCGTAATACTAATAAAACCATATAATAGTAGGTATTTTTTATGGATTTATAATATACTATGGAAACGTTTTATGGTATTCTTCTAAATACTAGAGCAGCCGGAATTTCAACTGCTGGCTAAGGTTAAGTCAAAGCCTTAATGCATCTTATAACAGACCTTATAATTAAGCCTTCTTTTAACTAAAGAACCATTAACTTTAGTGCTAAAAGCATAACATTAAATAGCATTTTAAAGCTTCCTATGATTTTTAGTATAATTTCTTTTTATATTCTTAATAGTACCATGCCTTTTCTATATTCTATTACAAATATAAATAAAATAAGTATTAAGCTTAATAATCTTAAGAACCTTTTTATCTAAGGAGAAAAGAAAGTATCTATTATTTAGAAATAAGGATATCTTTAGTAAATAATTAGTTCCTAAGAACCTGCTGTCTTTATGCTATTAAAAGCAGAAATTTACTAACTTTATTATTAATTTAGCTACCCTTTAATTAACTAACTACATAACCTTCTTACTAAGGCCAGTAAAGATTTTAACAGAGCTAATATAGGAAAAAACATATATGCCTGTTACTAATACCAGATAAACGCTAAGGCTTCTAGTAGATTTAAGTTTACCCTTAAAGACAATCTTAAATTTAACTATAAGGTCCTTATTAATATTATATAAATTAATAAGAAGCCTATTCTCTATATTATTAACTTAATAACTTTATTTTAAGCTGCTTACTTTTTTAAACTCTAATAATAAAAAGCTTAAGATATCTAGAATGCCCTTAAGGAATATTAAATTAATATATATCTTATACCCCTAAACTGGATAGTCTATAATGCCAGAAGAAACTTTACTTCTAGTAAATTTAGGTATTTAGCTTAACTATTATTAATTAATATTAATAAAGTCCCTATTAAGGCATATAATAGTATTAAAAAACTTAAGCAATATTATGCCCCTCTTTAAAGAGCATATAATATTATTAAGACTAAAGCTTATAGTCTTTTCTTAAAAGAGCAAATGCTTTAGATAGCTATTAAAGCAGTTAATGACTTTACTAGCCTAAATAGCCTTATCCCTACCCTCTTAGTCTTTAGAACCTATTTAAGGATAATAAATAATTCCCTTTTAAGCTTTATAGTTACCTAAAGAGCTAAGATACTTTAAAAAGCAATGGATAAAGCAAGATATAGTCTTATAAGGCGCTAAGTTAATAATACCCTTAACACTTAAAATGGTCTAATAACCCTACTAACATATAATCTTCCCTTAAACTTTAATATATGAGTTTATTATAAAAAAGGTAAATAGACTGGCCTATATAAGCTTCTTTTAATAGAAGGAGAGACTTATATTGTTAAGATGCCTTATAGCCCTATAAAGTTTTAATCTATAGTTATTAAACCATATATTACTTTACTAAAAGCAGAGACTTCTTATAAGGATAACTAAGCTTAAAATAAGAAAGCTATAGGAATAGCTTTAACTTCCTAAGAAGGGCAAGGCCTAAGCCTAAATAACCCAGACTAGGAAAACACTAAGATTAATAAAATTATTTATAAGACCCCCCTTGACAACCCTATAAATCCACTATAAAAAGGCTGTAAAAGACCTTAGAAATATCCTTAACTAGAAGCTTTCCTTATAGAGAAAGAAAAGGCCGATTTTTAACTTATAATTAACCTCTATGTATAAGGAAAGATAACCACGCCTGGAGAACCATTTGAACTCTCTAACAAGGCTGAAATTAATGCTCTGCTAGTAAGAAATATATTTAAATTTATTTAATTTAACCCTTAAAAGCATGGAAGTAAGAGACTCTTTAGTTTACAAATAGTATGTAAAATTAAGGGTAAAGTAACTAATTTCCTATATAAAAAATCATAATATATTATTTAAGGATATAGTAACTATGGGAAAGAGGTTATCCTTATGCAGTCTCTAACGATTTAAAGAGCTAGTTAGAGGCTTATTATTACTCTCGCTTTGTTATTAAAAAGAGAAGGCATTATGGCTTAGTTAAGGGATATTACCTAAGCATATGTATAGTTATAAATAAAGCTTAATTATATAATTCTTATAAAGCTTCTAGTATAAATTTCATACCCCTACCCGCTAGATATTATTATAGTCGTAATAAAACCGCTTTACGGAATTGCAAAAGCAGGTATATATTAGTAGTTAATGTATTTTAATTATTATTATTAAAAACTCTAGATAATTACTTTTACCTACAACCTATGTTTACTTATTTCTTTAAAATAAAGCTCTTGTTTTAGACTTATTAGAATGCAGACTAATAACACGTTAGGCCTTAGTAATACTGAATTTTTTAATTGTAAAGAAGTTAAGTTAAAAAATGCCAGATTTCTTATAAAGCCAAAGCAACGCCTAGAGAAATCAATACTATTAATGTTTAATAGTTGCATTTTAAGCAAAGCTAATAATAACACCTTCTTCCTATAATAAAAGGCATAAGGAAAAAAGTTGTCAGAAGTCAACCAGGATAATTAAGCTTAATATATTAAGCAGAGGGCTTGAGATATATACATTGCTCTCATCTGCCAACCCGAAGCCTCTTACGATCTTTCTATTACTGCCTAAAGTTAATAACTAGAACCTGATAATATAACAAAGCTTAATAAGAGGCTTAAGTAGCAAATTAACAATCAGACTTGCGGACTTTGCTACATACCTCTCTTACTAGAAAATGCCTCCCTTTATGTTTTTATTAATAGCTTCTTTACTAATAATAAAGACCTTAGCTTATAAATCGGCTATGTGATTATTCTCGGAAATGAGGAAAAGAACGTTAACACCTCTGAATTTACGCTCATAGGCAATATTATAACCTATAGCTCTATAAAATCTAAAAGAGTTATAAGAAGCGCCTTAGCATTAATGCTGTATAAAATAGTCTAAGGAGTTGATATTACTTATATAATAAGTATAATATTAAGCATTATTACTAATTAATTAAATAAGCTAAATATCCTGATTATAATATGTACTAACTCTTTCTTATTATATAAGTATATTATTAAATTAGGCACTATAAAGGAGAAAAGGCTTATAATTAACATTATAGTGCTACAATAGTTATATAAGTAAAGGGAAATCGCGGAAATCCAATGGATAAATAGCTATAATAACCTTACTAATACAATGATAAAAGCCTTTCTAAATAGAAGTCTTAAGACCTTTATAACTAAGAATAAGGCTTAGATCTAAGTAGAAGGTTAGGTAAAGAGACTGGTATTAAGCATTAAAGCTAAAGCTGCTTAGGAGGAATTAAGCGCATAATAAAGAGTTTAAATTTAATAAATCCGAATGCAATTAATTAAGAGACTTTAAGGATGCTCTAGACTAGGGAAAAGTTATTTATTTAGGTAATATTTCTTATGTATTACAGTGTTATTAATTTTTGCTTATTTGTTAATTTTTACGGATTTTTTATGTGTTTTAGAGCGATTTTTCTTTTTTAATAAAGAGAGAGTTTGTAAGTATTAGAATTGCTTATCTAGAGAATAGAAGGGATATATAATAGTAACCGGGAATTATAGGTTATATGTATAATACACATGCCCTAATTGGCTGGATTACTATGTTATATAACCTAGGGCAGTACTATGGCTATAATACCATACTTCTGTATTATCCCCCTCTTTTCCCTTTAGATAATAATAACTATATAGAAATCAGACCTTTGTTACCCCCCCCCGCGTTATTGCTACAGCATATCGTACCCTGTGAAACCATCAGAAAGCTAAAGGGGGTCTGGCCTGTTTATAGCACTATAGCTTAGATTACTCTTTTAGTTTATATAACTTAATATTTAGTATAATACTTTATAGCCTAGCTATTACATCTTAGTAGTTAGTATAGGGAATATTATGTCCTATATAGTAATTATATATCTTTTTATTTAAAGCTATATATAATTTAAATAATTTTATAAGGTCTGCTTATTTATATTCTCTTACTAAGATAAGTTTCTATTTAAATAAAATAAAAAAATTATTAAATTTTTCCCTTAATTATTATTTAACCTAGTTAAGTTTAGTAATAATATGCTTCTATTAGTAAGGGTTAATAAATAATAAGTTAAAATATAATAAGAACTTTATTATAAAAAAATAAAAAAATTTCCTAGCCTTAAAAAAGAGTATAATTTATATCTAAACTTAAGCTAATAAGTACTAGTGTAATGGATTTGAGCTTAAAGCTCGGATCTACACAGCCGGAAAGCGGACGGCTTTATATAAGTAATATATAAGCAGCTTAGGCCCTAGTTATATATATAACTATAAAGGTAAGGGTATTAAAATTAAATAAATCTTTTCCTTTTCTTCTTTTTTATAAATAATATTCTTATTTAAGTTACTAGCTTTATAGTTATATTCTAGTAAGACTATAATATATATTATTTATTCTTTTATTATTTACTCTAAGATCCTTAATAAATATAATATAAAGGTTATACCTATAATAAACAAAATAATAATAGATGTATTATAATCTAATACTATAGCTAACCTAGCTAAGACTAGTGCTATATAAGAGCTATTATACCTTTTTTTGGAATCGCTCGTCTGGAGGATGGAAGGGATACACAATAATAACTGGGAATTGTGGGTTATATGCACAATGCACGTGCCCTAATTAGCTGAATTACTATATTATATAACCTAGGGCAGTACTATGGCTATAATACTATACTTTTGCATTGTCACTCTCTTTTCCCCCTTAAGAAAAATAATAAGAATAGAAATCAGACCTTTGTTACCCCCCTGTGTTGTTGCTATAGTATATTACACCCTGTAAAACTATTACTAATTAGTGGTTGTTATAACTACAGATTGGCTAGGAATTAACAGAAGAGACGAACTTCTAATATAACGTACTTATTTATTTAATTGCGCAGAATCCGTCGTTTGTGCTACCTAAAAGCAACTTTTTCTATTATTATTAACTTTTGCTACTTATCCACGATTATTAAGAAGTTTCTTTATAGAATTTACCCCTTATTATCAATTTACTACTAGTCTACGATTAAAGTATCTTCTTTGCTGTTTATTACAGAGAAAACACTAAAAATAGCTTCAACTTCCACTACTGGAGCTAACTAACCTGTCTAAGAATCCCTTTCTGTAAAACTCTAAAAGTATTTTAACTACTTTACAGAGAAATAGGCTAAAGCTAATAAACAAATTAACCCTAAAAAAGCTATAACTTCTAAACTTTATAATAAATTTGCCTACTATGTTAACTAGTACAAGTCTAGTAACTAGCAAGGTACTAGGTTTTTGTTTACATATTAAGAAGACTTTAAAGGATAAACTACTAATATTTTTAAGAAGATTACCCCTAAAGTCTAATAAGTACTTTAAGATATTCTTTAAAACCAAGGAATTAACATGTAAGAAGGATTATAAAGACTAATCAACTAAGTACTTACTAATTTAGTTAGTATAAATAACTCTGTCTTCTTTCTTAATTGAAAGCTCTTAACAGGAAACAATACTATTAACATGTTAATATTAATAATAACCTTACCTTCCCCTAACCCTTCTAACCCTCCTACTAAAGAAATAATAATAAAAATAACAATCCCCTATTCCCTAAAATAATAAACAATATTAAAGGAAATCACTAATATAGACTAAAAAGCCTTAAACTCTCTTGCTAGAGTTTATAATAAGGAAAATAAGTATTCTAGTGTATTTTTTAACTTTATATATCCTAAAGTCCTAATCTTTAAGGATATCTGCATAGTATAAGGAATTTTACCTAAGTTATACCTGTTTACACTATTAATAATGCTTACAGGCAATGCCTATAAGTATTACCTTAAGAAATTTAGCAGAAGACTTGTTTTATTTAATATAATAACTAAACAGATAAAGGAAAACTTTAAGACTAAAGAAAATTAAAAATTCTACTAAATATGATTTTAAGAGATAAAGTTTTATTGTATTATAGCTAAAAATCTAATAAAGACTAAACTTAAATGTTTAGAATTAATAATTTAATAGCTCTTAGACCTATTTAATAGTCTTTACCCTCCCTTTAAGAAAGATATAATCCTTAGGCGCTAACTGGAAATATCTGTTTAAGATAGCCCTAAATTTAACCAAATAACCTACGTCCGAACCAATACCTATAAAGGCGTAGTTAGTGATATTTACCGCTGCCTTATAACAAAAGATATAATAGAACCTGTTTTAAAATTATTTACAAGCTAATGGATTATAAGAGAAAGCAAGTATTAACCTTAAAACACTACCCTAAGCACTGACATGGTCTTGTTTACTAACTAATGATATTTACAAGCTTTCTAACCCTAAAATAAAGCTAGATCTAAGAAATGCTTTATCTATTGCAAAGAAGGATGTTGGTCAACCAACCATTCTGCCTCTGAACAAAAGAAAGCTCGAGATATCTGGAATGCCCTTAAGGAATGTTAGATTAACATATATCTTAAACCCCCAGACTGGATAGTCTATAATGCTAGAAGAAACTTTGCTTCTAGCGAATTTAGGCATTTAGCTTGACTATTATTAATTAATATTAATAAAGTCCCTGTTAAGGCATACAATAGCATTAGAAAACTTAAGCGATATTACGCCCCTCTTTAAAGAGCATATAATATTATTAAGACTAAAGCTAATGGTTTTTTCTTAAAAGAGCAAATGCTTTAGATAGCTGTTAAAGCAGTTAATGACTCTGCTGGCCTAAATGGCCTTATTCCTACTCTCTTAGTCTTTAGAACCTATTTAAGGATAATAAATGATTTTCCTCTAAGCTTTATAGTTGCCTAAAGAGCTAAGATACTTTAAAAAGCAATAGATAAAGCAAAACGTAGTCTTATAAGGCGCTAAGTTAATAATGCCCTTAACACTTAAAATGGCCTAATAACCCTGCTAATATATAATCTTCCCTTAAACTCTAATATATAAGTTTATTGTGAAAAAGGTAGATAGACTAGCCTATATAAGCTTCTTTTAATAAAAGAAGAGACTTGTATTATTAAGATGCCTTATAGCCCTATAAAGTTTTAATCTATAGTCGTTAAACCATACATTACTTTGCCAGAAATAAAGCCTTTTTATAAGAATAACTAAGCTTAAAATAAGGAAGCTATAGGAATAGCTTTAACTTCCTAAGAAGGGCAAGGCCTAAGCCTAAACAACCCAGACCAGGAAAACGCCGAGATTAACGAAATTATTCACAAGACTTCCCCTAATAAAATTGTTTTTAAGACTCCCCCTGACAACTCTATAAATTTACTATAAAAAGGCCGTGGAAGACCTCGGAAATACCCTCGACTAAAAGCTTTCCTTATAGAGAAAGAAAAGGCTGATTTTTAACTTATAATTAACCTCTACACGCAAGGAAAGATAACCACGCCTGGAGAACCATTTAAACTCTTTAATAAGGCTGAAATTAATACTTTGCTAGTAGGAAATATATTTGAATTTATATAATTTAACCCTTAAAAGCATGGAAGCAAGAGACTCTTTAGTTTACAAATAGTACGTAAGATTAAGGGTAAAGTAACTAATTCCCTGTATAAAAAATCATAATATATTATTTAAGGACATAGCAACCGTAGGAAAGAGGTTATCCTTATACAGTCCCTGATGATTTAATGAGCTAGTCAGAGGCTTATTATTGCTCTTGCTTTATTATTAAAAAGAGAAGGCATTATAGCTTAGTTAAGGGATATTACCTAAGCATATATGCAGTTACAGACAAAGCTTAATTACATAATTCTTATAAAGCTTTTAGTATAAATTACACACCTTTACCAGCTAGATGTTATAATAGTCATAATAAAGCTACTTTACAGAATTGCAGAAGCAGGTATATATTAGTAGTCGACGTATTTTAATTATTATTATTAAAAACTCCAGATGATTACTTCTATATACAACCTATGCCTTCTTATTTCTTTATAGGAAAGCTTTTGTTTTAGACTTATTAGAATGTAGACTAATAACATATTAGGCCTTAGTAACGCTAAATTCTTTAATTATAAAGAGGTTAAGTTAAAAAATGCCGGATTTCTTATAAAGCTAAAGCAATGCCTAGAGAAATCAACACCGTTAATGTTTAATAGTTGCATTCTAAGCAAAGCTAATGATAGCACCTTCTTCCTATAGCAAAAGGCATAAGGAAAAAAGCTATTAAAAGTTAACTAGGATAATTAAGCTTAATATGTTAAGCAGAGGGCTTAAGGTGCATATATTGCTCTTATCTGCTAACCTGAGGCCTCGTATAATCTTTCTGTTACTACCTAAAGTTAATAACTAAAACCTAATAATATAATAAAGCTTAATAAAAGGCTTAGGTAGTAAATTAATAATCAGAACCGCGGACTTTACTACATGCCTCTCTTACTAGAAAATGCCTCCCTTTATGTTTTTATTAATAGCTCCTTTATAAATAATAAAGACCTTAGCTTATAGCTCGGCTATGTAATCATTCTTAGTAATAAGGAAGAGAACGTTAATGCCTCTAAATTCACGCTTATAGGTAATATCATAACCTATAGCTCTATAAAATCTAAAAGAGTTATAAGAAGCGCCTTAGCATTAGAGCTATATAGAATAGTCTAAGGAGTTAATATTGCTTATATAATAAGTATAATATTAAGCATTATTACTAATTAATTGAATAAGCTAAATATTCTGATTATAATATATACTAACTCTTTTTTATTATATAAGTGTATTGTTAAATTAAGCACTATAAAGGAGAAAAGGCTTATAATTAATATTATGGCGCTATAATAGTTATATAAGCAAAGGGAAATCGCGGAAATCTGATGGATTAATGGCTATGATAACCTTGCTAATGCAATAATAAAAGCCTCTTTAAATAGCAGTCTTAAGACCTTTATGACTAAGAATAAGGCTTAAATCCGAGTAGAAGGTTGGGTAAAGAGACTGGTGTTAAGCGTTAAAGCTAAAGCTAAAGCTGCTTAGGAGGAATTAATTACGTAATAAAGAATTTAAATTTGATAAATCTGAATGCAATTGATTAAGGGATTTTAAGGATGCTCTAGACTAGGGAAAAGTTATTTATTTGGGTAATATTTCTTATGTATTGCGGTGTTGTTGATTTTTGCTTATTTGTTGATTTTTACGGATTTTTTTTACGTGTTTTAGAGTAATTCCTCTTTTTTAATAAAGAGAGAGTTTGTAAGTGTTAGAATCGCTTATCTAGAGGATGGAAGGGATATACAATAGTAACTGGGAATTATGGGTTATATACATAATATACATGTCCTAATTAGCTAGATTACTATGTTATGTAACCTAGGGCAGTACTATGGCCATAACACTACACTTTTGTATTATCCCTCTCTTTTCCCCCTTAAGAAGAATAATAAGAATAGAAATCAGACCTTTGTTACCCCCCCGCGTTGTTGCTGCAGCATATCGCACCCTGTGAAACCATTACCTTTAAAACGCAGTAATAGTATAGGAAATAATAAATAAGAATATAGTAAATAAAATTACTAAGCTAAAATAATAGCTATAAATAGTATTTACTTTAGCTATATCTTATCATAATAATATAAGCGCCTTAGGTATAGGCAGATAGTAAGTAGCCTTAATAAATGTAAAACTAAAAAGAAAACCTATTAATATAAGTAACTCTTATAAAGAAAACTAGATTAAATATTTAGTATAAAGGAGCCTTTTAGCTTATAAACTTAAGGTAAATAGTGCCTTTATTAGGAATACTTAAGATAAATAGTATATTATTTATTAATACTTATTAAATTAGGTTTAGGCTTAGGTTATACCCTTTTTTAAAATAAGAAAATCTATTAATTACTTTCTAAAGGAATTCTTAGCATATTTTAATATCTTATTCCTAAATCCTTATTAAAAGAAGTATATTACTATTAAACTAAATTAAATTAAATAATAACTTGGAGAAAAATTTAATAATTTTTTTATTTACTTTAAGTAAAAGCTAGTCTTAATAAAAGGATACTATTAGGTAAAATCTATTAAACTATCTAAATTATATATAACTTTAAATAAAAAGATATAAAACTACTATTGTTGGTAACGCTTAGGTTACAAGTATGCTGCAGCACAAATGTAAGGGGGGGGGGTTTAATAATCAATTCATCTATGTTTGTAAAAGAGGGGAAGAAGCAGGCTATAATACAGAGGTGTAGTATTATGGCCACGTTACAGCCCTCAGGTTACATAACCTATAATCCAGCTAATTAGGGTGCGTGCATTCTGTGTGCGACCTATAATTCCTGGTTAATATAGCGTATTCCTTTTATTATCCATATAAGCGATTCCAACACTCGCAAATTCTCTCTTTATTAAAGAAGAAGAGGAATTGCTTTAAAAATGCATAAAACGCCCTAATAATCAGATATCAACTAATAAGTAATAAAGCGAAAAAAAAACATCCTTTAAATGAATGACTTTTGTTGGTCTAGGTCGAATGGTTGTAAGGGCTAAAGAATGTTATGGGGGGGGGGCTAAAGAGTGCAATTCCCGCGTTCAATCCTACTAAATTAGGCACTTATAATCGCGTTTGAATTCATTAAATTTAAACTCTTTACCGGGCGCTTAATTTATTATTAAATTTGGTAGGGAATCAGAACTTTTCTAATCTTCGGCGGCTTTAGCGGCGGCTCTCGCGGCAACTCTTGCGACAGGTCTCTTATATAGAGGTTAACTGTAAGCTAAAAATCCTTTAGTGGCTTTAGCGGCGGCTCTTGCAGTAACTCTCGTGATAGGTCTTTTATGTAGAGGTTAACCATAAGCCAAAAGTTAGCCTTTTAATTCTTAGTAAGAAAAGCCTCTGCTTAAGGGTGTTTAACTTTTCTATTCTTTAGCAGCAGCTTTTAAGGGTGTTTCCGGGGTCTTCCACGTCCTCTTTATAGTAGAGTTATTAGTTTATCAGGGGGGTTCTTATGGTTTTCGTTATAAGCTGGGGTATTCTTGTAAATTTCGTTAAGTTTAGTGTCTTCTTGCCCTTAGCTGTTTAGGCCGTGGCCTTGTATTCCTTGGGAAATTAAGGGTTTATTATCTTGAACTAGGTCTTTCTTGTGACAAAGTTCGGGAGGAGTCTTATAAACAATTTCACTAATTTTAACATCTTCTTGCTCTTAGTTGTTTAGGCCGTGGCCTTGCCCTCCTTAGGAAATTAAGGTCATTCCCATAGCTTTATTATCTCAAGCCAGGTCTTCCTTATAACAAAGTCTCTTAAGAGTATTAAGGGCTTTTCGATCATTGTTAGAAATTATTCCAGTTGGGTTTTATGGTTTCAAGATGTTAATAAGGTCTTTAGAGGCATTTAATCTTGATCCTCTAGCTGTCTTAACACTATTGTTATTAAGGTAATTATAAATGGTATACCTAAGGTTAGTATTGCTTTTATTAAACGCATTCTTGGTCTAATTCTTATAATCTCGTTAGAAGTTAATAAGGAGATTACAACCTGTTCCTTTATTAAGAATGTAGTAGTTAATCGTATATATAATATGGTTATTGATCTGTTGCTTAGTAGCTGTATTAACATTAATGTTGTTAACTAACTTAGTCTAATTAAAGAATAGAATTAGACAGTGCTTATAAAGTTTTTAGGGTAGGGTGCTCTTTAGAAGTTCTCTTCTATAGACATCCTTTTGGAGTTGTTTATTAAAATCATTCATTTTTCCTTGGCTTAAAGACATTTTGGTGTTTTAGGTTAAGCTTTGTATTTAGTGCTAATTAAAGCGGTTAGCGTTGGTTCTCTGTGAATAATAGTAAAGATCTGGTTTCAATTGTGGACAAGTAATAGTTAATAATAAGAGAGAAGATCTATAAGAGTTAAGTCTTCTTATAATCGTGGATGATTTAATAGTTAATAATTTAAAGAAATAATTCTTTAGTTAGTATAATATTAGAATTTCTTATAGTTATGTAAATAAAAGCGTTTAGATAAGTCTTTTCTAGGTATGACCTAGTAAATCTGTAGTTATTAGTGTTAAGCTTTATAGTGCATTTTACCACTAAAGCTTATAGGCAAGGCTAGATTACCTGGCCTCTT
>AFQZ01000199.1:0-63319 GCA_000222935.2 Aciculosporium take MAFF-241224 | reverse complement strand
TTATAGCTTGCTTCTTTTTCCTTTAAAATAAATACTATAGATTATTATACTTTATTACCCCCCCCCCTTTTACTTTAGTGTAGCTGCAGCTAAGTAACCTGCGTATTACTAACACTAATTAGTAGTTGCTATATAACTATAGATGTACTAAGTTACTTATAAAAAAGATATATTTAAATGCTTTTACTTATATAACTATAAAAGAATCTGATATTATACTAATTAAAGGATTATTTCTTTATTATTATTAACTATTAAATTATTTATAATAATAAGACTTAACTCTTATAAATCTTTTTACTTATTATTAACTTTTACTACTTATTTATAATTAAAACTAGATCTTTACTATTATTTACAGAGAATTAACTAATGCTAATAGCTTTAATTAGTACTAAATATAAAGCTTAAAACATAAAAATGTCTTTAAGTAAAGAAAAAACAGGAAATAATTTTAATAAACAGCTTTAATAGGATATTTATAGGAGAAAACTTCTAAAGAGTACTCTTCCTTAAAAGCTTGATAAATACTGCCTAATTTTAACCTAGAATTAGACTAAATTAGTTAAAAATATTAATATAACTATAGCTATTAAATAATAAATCAACAACTATATTACCTACATAATTAACTACTATATTCTTAACTAAGGAAAAGGTTATGATCTCCTTATTAACTTCTAATAAGATTATAAAAATTAGACTAAAGATACTTTTGATAAAAGTAATACCAACCTTAAGTATACCCTTTATAATTATCTTGTAATGGATTCGAGCTGGAAGCTCAGATCTATACAGTTAGAAGCTCGGATCCATACAGGTAAAAGGATAGTTACCTTATATAAGCTATATATAAGTAATTTAGGCCTTAAGTAAATATAAGGTAGATATAAAAGTATATATATAAGGTTATAGGAATTAAGTAGACCTTTTTCTTTTTTTCTTTTCTTATAAATATTATTCTTATTTAAGTTGCTAGTTCTGTAGTTGCTTACTAGGCCGGACCATAACATATCTTAATAATAATGGCATTAAGACAGCTAGAGGATTAAGATTAAACGTCTCTAAAGATCTTGTTAACATCTTAAATATTAACCCTTAAATGAATTACAAACCTTTACTAGAGAAATCAACTAAGAAAGGAAAAAAGACTTAACAACTAGAATTTTCTAATAATAAGGATTCTAATAATAAAGATTTTTATTTAACTAAAGACCTTTAATCAGAACTATAAAACCTAACAGGAATAATTTCTAAAAGTAATTAAAAAGCCCTTAATACTCTTAAGAGACTTTATTAAAAAAAAGAGTAATATTATAGAAAAATATATAACTTTATTAATAAAAAGTTGCTATATTTTAAAGAGAAATGTTCTTAAGCAGGAGTTTCCCCCTTACTTTACTTAAAAGCTTTTCTTATTATACTTTAAGGTAAAGCCTATACCTACTTTCTTAAATACTTTAGGGTAAAGATAATTCTATTTAAGGAAATAACTTAAAATATTAAAAATCACTTTAAAACACCTAAGAATAAAAGCTTTTATAAAACACAATTTGCAGATTTAGGCCTTTACTATATTATTATAAAACATTTAATAATGAATAAGTTAAAATACTTAAAAATACTTTTTAAATAACTTATAAAGATATTTAATAGCCTTTATAACTCTCTTAAGTAAGATACAATCCTCCTTTATTAAGTATAAAAAGTAATAGAAAATAATAACGATTTCTATAATGCTAAATTTAGAAACATGCTAACCTTTAAATGATTTGTTAGTAATCTTTTAACTTGCCTCTTAATAATAGATATACTACTAACTTCTATAAGTTAATTAATAACAACTACTAATAATAATTTAAATGCCCTTATTACTAAGTCTACAGACTAAAACACTAATATAATAATGTTTACAGACTAATACTATTTATAAGCTATATATTATGAAAAACCTTAAGCTAGAATAAGCTTAAAGAGATGTTTTATATACTATAAAGAAAAATACTAGTTAACTAATTATCCTGCCTTTAAGGAGAAAAAGTAAAAGAAACTTAGTAAAATAATAGAAAACACTAAAAACCACCTTTTAAACGCCAATACTATGCATTTCTATAAGCCTATAAAGGCAAATTAGCCTAACTTACTACTTCTAATAATAGTAGTAAGAATAAATATAAAAAAGCCGCTTAGAATGCTGCTTTCTTTACTATTAATAAAAAAGAGAAACCAGATAATAAAGAGGCTTGTAATACTCTTTTCTTTATAGTTTTTTTCATATAAGCACCAAATTCCTTACTCTTTTTAATATTAACTATAAACTTCTTATAGAATAATGCTTTTAAATATACTTTATTTCCTAAGAACCCTTATAACTATAATACTAATAAAAAACCTTAATAATACATATATCTTATAAATATAAGATATATAGTGAATACATTTTATAGTATACTTCTAAATATAAAAGCATTAGGAATTTTAACTACTAGCTAAGGCTAAGTTAACACTCTAATAAAGCTTATAAAGAACCTTATAATTAAGCATTTTTCTAACTAAAGAACTATTACCTTTAAAGCTAGTACTATAACTTTAACTGGTATTTTAAAGCTTTTAATA
Organism: Aciculosporium take MAFF-241224; assembly: GCA_000222935.2. NCBI lineage: Eukaryota > Fungi > Ascomycota > Sordariomycetes > Hypocreales > Clavicipitaceae > Aciculosporium > Aciculosporium take. Next base: position 60,703 of record AFQZ01000199.1, on the reverse strand, counting down.
ATTTTTAATATAATACCTTTTTATATACTTAATAATGCTATACACGCAGGAAGCGTGGCAGGCCTTAACGGAAGCTACAAAAAAACAGGATCGTGTTATCTTAAAGGAGAAGAGAAGTAGCTAGCGACAGGCAGTTAGCGAGTTATTTAGGTCTAAAGGGAGTCTTTAGACCCTAGAGCGTTAGGCCTAGCTATAGAGTAAACTTTCTCCTAAAAGGCAACAGGTTCTACTACTAACCTAGCTAGGAGATAATAGTAGGGAGGAGATAGTAAAGGTTATATATAAGGGTAAGGCAAGGGTATTTATAAAGAGGTTCTTCTCTTTATTTATAGCTAGGGCTTTAGGTCTAGAGGCAGAGGAGGGAATAAGATACTATAATAATAATTAAATAGTTCCTATGTTTATAAAAAAGGAAATTAAAGAGGTTATAAAGAATATAGTAAGTTAAAAAGCCCTAGGACCAGACAAGCTGCTAATAGGTTTCCTTAAGCTATATAAAGTAGTATTAATATTATGTTTAATATACCTTATAAATGCTTACTATGGTTTAGGATATTATTCGGCCTCCTTCTAATAAGCAAAGGTAGTAGTTTTATATAAACCTAGGAAGTCCCCTAAGGAGTTAGGCAGACTGGGGGGGTAGAGGCTAATATTACTGTTAAACATAATAGGTAAAGTAATTAAGAGAGCTATTATAAGGAGAATTACTATTATAGTAGAGAAAGGCTATATACTACTAAATATATAAATAGGCAATAGGGCTGGCAGATTAATAAAGATAGCACTAAGTATACTAAAAGAGGTTATAAGAATAGCATAGCATTACTAGGAAATAGCATTATTACTATAGCTAGATATTACTAGGGCATTTAATACTATTAGCTATAAATAATTAATCCGCACTATAAAGGAGTTAGGACTGCTAGGGTAAATGGCTAGATAGGCACAGGGCTTTACATTAAAAAGGAGAGCATAATTAGCGTTTAACGGACATATTACTAAGGAAATCCAAGTTACTATAGGGGTTCTACAAGGGTTACCGGCGTCTTCTATCCTCTTCCTGCTTTATATTATGCTACTATATTAAAGACTAGCAGTAGCAAAATTAATATTAACGTTAGGGTTCTTAGATAATATAAACATTATAGTATATAAAAAAACAGCAGAGAAGACAAAAGTATAACTAAAAAAAGCCTAGAGAATATATAAAGAGTGGTTAAAGGAGTATAAGCTAAGGTTTAACCTAGGAAAGAGCAAGCTAATATACTTTATAAAAAAGAGGCAGGTAATTATAATAATAATCTAACTTAGAAAAGCAACAATACAACCGACATAATTAGCGTAATTCCTAGGGGTTTGGATTTACTAGAAGCTTTGTTAGTTAACCTACATAGAGAAGGTAAATGCTAAGTTGTTATAGCAGAAGTTAGCACTCACGGTACTGGCTGTGTTTATGTAGGGATGCCGACTAAAGTGTGTAAAATCTCTTTATATATAGGTAATAAGAAGCATAATAGCCTATAGAGCTGGGATATACCACACCTATAGCAAGCCAGAAGGGGTAGTATAGGGGGTAGTAAAGGTATTTATAAGGGAATAGAATAAATGCTTAAGGCGGGTTATAGGGGCGTATAAGGCAACATTAGTAATACTTTTAAAGACAGAAGCAGCAGTGCTACTAGTGGATCTATACCTTAATTACATTAAATAATAATTCTACTAAAGACTTAAGGATAGTAGTATAGGCAAGAAGATATAGCAGGCCTGTAATTTAATAGTATTATAGCTATAACGCTGAGGAAGAGGCCGCTGACGTAATCACTATAAGGCGTTTCCTAATGCCCCCCCCCCCCTCCCTAGCAGCCTTATAGCTAGATAGGAATTAGAGAGGAAGTGGGAAAAACAGTAGATTTAGCAGAGGTATAAGGCTTAGGTAAGAAGAGAATAGGTAAAAGTAATAGCAGTAAATAAGGAACCTAACTTTAAGAGCATAAAAAAGATAGTAAAGCTTTATAATAGCCTACTTAAGTATAAATCTACAGCCTTAGTTTAGCTTTAAATAGAAAAAATAGGGCTAAATGCCTTTCTTTATAATAGATAGGTGCCTAAGGTAACTTTACTAATATGTTAATACTAGGGAGGAGATAAGGATATCTACTACCTTATCCTGTTATGCTTAGAATATAACTATTTAAGACTGATTCTAGTAGTGTCTATAATAAGAGATCTATAGAAACTTAGGGCAGTGCTTAATAACAAAAAGCTAGCACTAAATATTATAAAGTAGGTGCTTTTAACTAGGTGACTTTAGCAGTATAGGTTAGTAGAGGAGCTTAGTAAGGCATAGTAGATATGTAATAACAAGGCTAAGAAAGGGACCAGAGGTAACAGAAACAATAGGATCGAGGAGGAAGAGCCGGACTAGGAGGGGAGGTGCTTATAGGGGGTTTTTACTAACATACTAACCTTTTATATAAAGTATAACTATACTTCTGTTATTATCTGTAGTTCTAGGGAACTAGTAGATATCTTATACTAATGGTTAGAAATAATAAAGACTTTATACCAGAGGCTTAGCAGGAGCTATATAGAAAAATATGGGTTTTCTCCCCTATTTTAGGGTTTTTCCTATATTAAGAAGTTAGTTGATGAACTAGTTAGTGGCTCTAGCTACCTAGCGTATATGAATAATAATAATAATGCTATACTGTTTTTATATTTTATTATAAATATAGATAACATAGGTATTAAACTTAATAATCTTAAGAATCTTCTAATCTAAGGAGATAAAAAGGTATTTATTATTAGGAAATAGGGACATCCTTAGTAAATAGCTAATTCTTAGGAACCTGCTATCTTTATGCTTTTTAAAATTAAAATCCTTTAACTTTATTACTAATTTAGTTATTAATTAATTAATTAATTAAATAACCTTTTTGCCAGAGCTAGTAAAGAATTTAATAAGGCTAATATAGGAAATATTATATATACCTACTACTAATGCCAGATAAATGCAAAAGCTTTAAGTAGATTTAAGTTTACCCTTAAAGATAATTGTAAATTTAACTATAAGGTCCTTGTTAATACTATATAAATTAATAAGAAGCTAGTCCTATATATTATAAATTTAGTAATATTATTTTAAGCTGCCTGCTTTCTTAGACTTTAATAATAAAAAGCTTAAGATATCTAGAATACCCTTAAAAAGTGCTAGATTAATACATATCTTAGACCCCTAGACTAGAAAGTTTATAATACTAAAAAAAACTTTACTTCTAGTAAATTTAAGTATTTAGCTTAACTATTATTAATTAATATTAATAAAGTCCCTATTAAGGCTTATAATAGTATTAGAAAACTTAAGCAATATTATGCCTTTCTTTATAAAGTATATAATATTATTAAGACTAAAGCTAATGGCCTTTTCTTAAAAGAGCAAATGCTTTAAATAGCTATTAAAGCAGTTAATAACTCTGCTAGTCTAAATAGCCTTATCCCTACCCTTTTAGTCTTTAGAACGTACCTAATACTAATAAATAATTCCCCTTTAAGCTTTATAGTTACTTAAAGAGCTAAAATGCTTTAGAAAGTAATAAATAAAACAAGATATAGTCTTATAAGGCGCTAAGTTAGTAATGCTCTTAATACCTATAATGGCATAATAACCTTACTTATATATACTTTCCCTTTAAATTCTAATATATAAGTTTATTATAAAAAGGGCAGATAAACTGGCCCCTATAAGCTTCTCTTAATAAAAAAAGAGACTTATATTATTAATATGCCTTATAGTCTTATAAATTTTTAATCTATAGTAGTTAAACCATATATAACCTTAGTAGAGGTAAAATCTTCTTATAAAGAAGATCCGGCTTAAGACAAAATTCATAAGAATCCCCTTAATAACCTTATAACTGCAACTAATAAAGTAATAATCCTGCTATAAAGAAGACATAGAAGACCTTAGAAATACTCTTAAGCAGAGGCTTTTCTTATTAAGAAAGAAAAGGCTAACTTTTAGCTTATAATTAACCTTTATATATAAGGAAAGATTAACATGCCTAGAGAACCTTTTAAACTTTCTAATAAAGCTAAGATTAATACTTTACTAGCTAGAAATATATTTAAATTCATTAAATTTAACCTATAAAGATATAGAGGTAAAAGACTTTTTAGCTTATAAATAGTAAGAGAAATTAAGAGTAAGGTAACTAACTCTTTATATAAAAAGTCATAATATGTTATCTAAGGCTATAGTAACTAAGGAAAAGAGGTTATTCTTATATAGTCCCTAACGATTTAAAGAGCTAGTTAAAGGCTTATTATTATTCTTGCTTCCTTATTAAAAAAGGAAGGTATTATGGTTTAGCTTAGAGATATTACCTAGGTATACATTTAATTACAAACAAAGCTAAATCATATGATTCTTATAAAGCTTCCTATATAAATTTCACATCTTTACTTGCTAGATGTTATTATAATTATAATTAAGCCACTATATAAAATAGTAAAGTCTGGTATATATTAGTAGTTAACATACTTTAATTATTATTATTAAAAGCTATAAATAATAACTTTTATATATAACCCTTACCTCCTTATTTCTTCTAGTAAAAACACCTACTTTAAAGTTATTAAAATGCAAACTAATAACACCTTAGGACTTAGCAATGCTAAATTCTTTAATTATATAAAGGTTAAATTAAAAAATGCTAAATTTCTTATAAAGCTAATAGAGAAATTAATGATTTTAACACTACTAATGTTTAATAGTTGTATTCTAAGCAAAGTTAATAATAATACCTTCTCTTTATAATAAAAAGCCTAGGAAAAAAAGCTATTATAAGTTAATAATCTGACTAACTAAGCTAAATATATTAAACAGTAAGCCTAAGGAGTATATATTGCTCTTATCTGTTAACTTAAAGCATCTTATAATCTTTTTATTACTACCTAAGTTTAATAACTAAAATTTAATAATATTTTAAGACTTAATAAAAGGCTTTAATAGTAAATTAACTGTTGGAATCGTTCGTCTGGAGGATGGAAGGGATACACAATAGTAACTGGGAATTGTAGGTTATATGCATAATACGCGTGTTCTCATTAGCTGGATTACTATGTTATATAACCTAGGGTAGTACTAAAGCTATAATACCACACTTTTATATTATCCCCTTCTTTTCCCTTTAAATAATTATAACTATAATAGAAATCAGACCTTTATTACCCCCCTATGTTATTACTACAGTATATCATACCCTATGAAACCATTACTAATTAGTAGTTATTATAACTATAAATTAGCTAGGAATTAACAGAAGAGACCAACTATTAATATAATATAATTATTTATTTAATTGTATAAAATCTACTATTTATGCTACCTAAAAGTAACTTTTTCTATTATTATTAACTTTTACTACTTATTTATAATTATTAAGAAGTTTCTTTATAGAATTTACCCTTTATTATTAATTTACTACTAGTTTATAATTAAAGTATCTTCTTTACTATTTATTACAGAGAAAACACTAAAAATAGCTTTAACTTTTACTACTAAAGCAAATTAACCTATTTAAGACTTCCTTTTTATAAAACTCTAAAAGTATTTTAAATACTTTATAAAGAAATAAGCTAAAGCTAATAAAGAAATGAACCCTAAAAAAGCTATAACTTCTAAACTTAGTATAAATTTAATTATTATATTAACTAGTATAAATCTAGTAACTAATAAGGTACTAGATTTCTGTTTATATACTAAAAACACTTTAAAGAATAAAATACTAATATTTTTAAGAAGATTACCCCTAAGGTTTAATAAGTACTTTAAGATATTCTTTAAGATTAAGGGATTAATATATAAGAAGGATTATAAAGACTAATTAACTAGGTACTTACTAATTTAGTTAGTATAGATAATTCTGTCTTCTTTCTTAATAGAAAGCTCTTAATAGAAAATAACACTATTAATACAACAATATTAATAACAACCGAACCTAACTCCCCTAATTCTCTTAACCCTCCTACTAATAAAATAATAATACCCTTTCCCTTAGAAAAATAAACTATATTAAAGGAAATTAATAATATAGACTAAAAAGCCTTAAACTTTCTTACTAAAGTTTATAATAAAGAAAATAAGTATTCTAAAGGACTTTTTAACTTTATATATCTAAAAGTCCTAATCTTTAAGGATATCTATATATTATAAGGAATTTTGCCTAAGTTATACCTATTTATATTATTAATAATGCTTATAAGTAATGCCTATAAGTATTACCTTAAGAAATTTAGTAAAAGACTTATTTTATTTAATATAATAACTAAGTAAATAAAAGAAAACTTTAAGACTAAAGAAAATTAAAAATTCTACTAAATATAATTTTAAGAGATTAAGTTTTATTATATTACAGCTAAAAATCTAATAAAGACTAAACTTAAATGTTTAAAATTAATAATTTAATAGCTTTTAGACCTATTTAATAGTCTTTATTACCCCTTTAAGAAAAATATAATCCTTAGGCGCTAACTAGAAATATTTATTTAAGATAGCCCTAAATTTAACTAAATAACCTATGTTTAAACTAATACTTATAAAGGTATAGTTAGTAATATTTACTACTGCCTTATAATAAAGAATATAATAAAACCTGTTTTAAAATCATTTATAAGCTAATAAATTATAAGAGAAAGCAAGTATTAATATTAAAATACGACTCTAAGCACTAATATAGTCTTATTTACTAACTAATAATATTTATAAGCTTCCTAACCCTAAAATAAAGCTAGATTTAAAAAATACTTTATTTATTATGAAGAAGAATATTAGTTAACTAACTATTCTATCTTTAAATAAAAGAAAGCAAAAGAAACTTAGTAAAGTAATTAAAGGCAAAAATCTCCTCCTTTTAAATACTAATTTTATATATTCTTATAAGCATTTAAAGGTAAAAATAAAAAGTTATTATCTTTAGATAGTAGTAATAAGAATAAACATAAAAAGGCTGCTTAAAATATAGTATTTATTACCTGTTGGAATCGCTCGTCTTGAGGATGGAAGGGATACACGATAGTAACCGGGAATTGTAGGTTATATGCACGATGTACGTGCTCTAATTAGCTGGATTACTATGTTATATGACCTAGGGCAGTACTATAGCTATAACACTATACTTCTGTATTATCCCCCTCTTTTCCCTTTAGATAATTATAACTATATAGAAATCAGACCTTTATTACCCCCCCCTATGTTATTACTGTAGTAATTACACCCTGTGAAACCATTACTAATTAGTGGTTATTATAACTATAAATTAGCTACGAATTAACAGAAGAGACGAACTTCTGATATAATACACTTATTCACTTAATTACATAGAATCTGTTATTTGTGCTACCTAAAAGTAACTTTTTTTATTGTTATTAACTTTTACTACTTGTTTATAATTATTAAGAAGTTTCTTTATAGAATTTACCCCTTATTATTAATTTACTACTAGTCCATAATTAAAGTATCTTCTTTACTATTTATTATAAAGAAAACACTAAAAATAGCTTTAACTTCTACTACTAAAGCTAATTAACCTATTTAAGACTCCCTTTCTGTAAAACTCTAAAAGTATTCTAACTACTTTACAGAGAAATAGGCTAAAGCTAATAAATAAATTAACCCTAAAAAAGCTATAACTTCTAAACTCTATAACAAATTTGCCTACTATATTAACTAGTATAAATCTAGTAACTAGTAAGGTACTAGGTTTTTATTTATATACTAAGAAGACTTTAAAGGATAAAATGCTAATATTTTTAAGAAGATTACTCCTAAGGTCTGACAAGTACTTTAAGATATTCTTTAAGATTAAGAAATTAATATGCAAGAAGGATTATAAAGACTAATTAAGTATATACTTGCTAATTTGGTTAGTATGGATAATTCTGTTTTCTTTTTTAATAGAAAGCTCCTAACAGGAAATAATACTATTAACACGTTAATATTAATAATAACCTTACCCCCCCCCAACCCTTCTAACCCTCCTACTAAAGAAATAATAATAGAAATAACAATCCTCTCTCCCTTAGAATAACAAACTATATTAAAGGAAATCACTAATATAGACTAAAAAGCCTTAAACTTTCTTACTAGAGTATATAATAAGAAAAATAAGTATTCTAGAATACTTTTTAACTTTATATATCCTAAAGTCCTAATCTTTAAGGATATCTACATAGTATAAGGAATTTTACCTAAGTCATACCTGTTTATACTATTAATAATGCTTATAGGTAATGCCTATAAGTATTACCTTAAGAAATTTAGCGGAAGACTTGTTTTATTTAATATAATAACTAAGCAGATAAAGGAAAACTTTAAGACTAAAGAAAATCGAAAATTCTACTAAATATAATTTTAAGAGATAAAGTTTTATTATATTATAGCTGAAAATCTAATAAAGACTAAACTTAAATATTTAGAATTAATAATTTAATAGCTCTTAGACTTATTTAATAGTCTTTACCCCCCCTCTAAGAAAGATATAATCCTTAGGCACTAACTGGAAATATCTGTTTAAGATAGCCTTAAATTTAACCAGATAACCTATGTCCAAACCAATACCTATAAAGGCGTAGTTAGTAATATTTGCTACTGCCTTATAATAAAAGATATAATAAAACCTGTTTTAAAATCATTTATAAGCTAATAGATTGCAAGAGAAAGCAAGTATTAACCTTAAAACACTACCCTAAGCACTAATATAGTCTTGTTTACCAACCAATAATATTTATAAGCTTCCTAACCCTAAAATAAAGCTAGATCTAAGAAATGCTTTATTTATTATAAAGAAGGATGTTAGTTAACTAATTATTTTATCTTTAAATAAAAGAAAGTAAAAGAAACTTAGTAAAGTAACTAAAGGCATAAATCCCCTCCTTTTAAACACTAATTTTACACATTCTTATAAGCATTTAAAGGTAAAGACAAAAAGTTATTACCCCTAAAAGTAGGGATAAGAATAAATACAAAAAGGCTACCTAGAACGCAGTATTTATTGCATTTAAAGAAGAAAAGGCATAAAACGATAAAAAAGCATAAAAAACCCTTACGGTTATAACTTTCTTTATATAAGCACCTAATTCCCCTTTCTTTTCTGCCTTAACTATGAATTTCCTATAAGATAATGCCTTTAAACACGCGTTATTTATTAAAGACCCTTACGACCGTAATACTAATAAAACCACACAATAGTAGGTATTCCTTATGGATTTATGATATACCGTAGAAACGTTTTATAGTATTCTACTAGATACTAAAGCAGCTAGAATTTTAACTACTAGCTAAGGTTAAGTTAAAGCCTTAATGTGCCTTATAACAGACCTTATAATTAAGCCTTCTTCTAACTAGAAAACTATTAACTTTAGTGCTAGAAGTATAACCTTAAATGGCATTTTAAAGCTTCTTACAATCTTTAGTATAATTTCTTTTTATATTCTTAATAGTACTATACCTTTTTTATATTTTATTATAAATATAAATAAAATAGGTGTTAAGCTTAATAATCTTAAGAACCTCCTTATTTAAGGAAAAAAGAAAGTACTTATTATCTGGAAATAGGGATATCCTTAGTAGATAATTAGTTATTAAGAACCTGCTGTCTTTATGATCTTAAAAGCAGAAATTTACTAACTTTATTATTAATTTAGCCACCCTTTAATTAACTAACTATATAACCTTCTTGCTAAGGCCGGTAAAGATTTTAATAAAGGTGACATAGAAAGGATTACACATGCCTATTACTAATATTAGATGAACGATAAGGCTTTTAGTAGATTTAAGTTTACCCTTAAAAACAATCTTAAATTTAATTATAAGGTCCTTACTAATATTATATAAATTAATAAAAAGCCTGTCCTTTATGTTATTAACTTGGTAACTTTATTTTAAGCCGCTTGCTTTCTTAGACCCTAATAATAAAAAGCTTAAGATACTTACAACGCTCTTAAGGAATGTTAGATTATTATATATCTTAGTCCCCTACACTAAATAGTCTATAATACCTGAAGAAACTTTACTTTTAGTAAATTTAAGCATTTAGCTTAACTATTATTAATTAATATTAACAAAGTCCCTGTTAAAGCATATAATAGCATTAGAAAACTTAAGCAATATCACGCCCCTCTTTAAAAAGCATATAAAATTATTAAGACTAAAGCTTATAGTCTTCTCTTAAAAGAGCAAATGCTTTAAATAGCTGTTAAAGTAATTAATAACTTTACTAGCCTAAATAGCCTTATTCTAACCCTCTTAGTCTTTAGAACATATTTAAGAATAACAAATGATTTCCCCCTAAGCCTTATAGTTGTTTAGAGAGCTAAGATGCTTTGAAAAGTAATAAATAAAGTAAGGCATAGTCTTATAAGGCATTAAGTTAATAATGCTCTTAATACTTAAAATAGCCTAATAACCCTACTAATATATAATCTTCCCTTAAACTCTAATATATGAGTTTATTATAAGAAAGGTAAATAGACTAGCCTATATAAGCTTTTTTTAATAGAAGAAGAGACTTATATTATTAAGATGCCTTATAGCCCTATAAAGTTTTCATCTATAGTCGTTAAACCATATATTACTTTACTAGAAGTAGAGACTCCTTATAAGGATAACTAAGCTTAAAATAAGGAAGCTATAGAAATAGCTTTAACTTCTTAAGAAGGGTAAGGCCTATGCCTAAACAACCCAGACTAGGAAAACGCTAAGACTAATAAAATTATTTACGAGACTCCCCCTGATAACCTTATGAATCCACTATAAAGAGGCTGTAGAAGACCTTAGAAATACCCTTAACTAAAAGCTTTCCTTATAAAGAAAGAAAAGGCTGATTTTTAACTTATAATTAACCTTTATATGTAAGGAAAGATAACCATGCCTGGAGAACCATTTAAACTCTTTAATAAGGCTGAGATTAATACTTTGCTAGTAAGAAATGTGTTTAAATTTATTTAATTTAACCCTTAAAAGCATAGAAGCAAGAGACTCTTTAGTTTATAAATAGTATATAAGATTAAGAGTAAAGTAACTAATTCCCTATATAAAAAATCATAATGTGTTATTTAAGGCTATAGCAACTATAGGAAAGAGGTTATCCTTATACAGTCCCTAATGATTTAAAGAGCTAGCTAGAGGCTTATTATTACTCTTACTTTATTATTAAAAAAAGAAGGCATTATGGCTTGGTTAAGGGATATTATTTAAGCATATATGTAATTATAAATAAAGCTTAATTGTATAATCCTTGTAAAGCTTTTAGCATAAATTGCATACCTCTACCTACTAGACGTTATTATAGTTATAATTAAGCTACTATACAGAATAGCAAAAGCAGGCACATATTAGTAGTTAATGTATTTTAATTATTATTGCTAAAAACTCTAGATAATTACTTCTACCTATAACCTATGTTTACTTATTTCTTTAAAGGAAAGCTCTTGTTTTAAACTTATTAGAATGCAGACTAATAACACGTTAGGCCTTAGCAATACTAAATTCTTTAATTATAAAGAAGTTAAGATAAAAATGCCGGATTTCTTGCAAAGCCAAAGCAATGCCTAGAGAAATCAATACTGTTAATGTTTAATAGTTACATTTTAAGCGAAGCTAATAATAATACCTTTTTCTTATAATAAAAGGTATAAGGAAAGAAGTTATTAGAAGTTAACCAGGATAATCAAGCTTAATATATTAAGCAAAGGGCTTAAGGTGTATATATTGCTCTTATTTGCTAACTTGAAGCCTCTTACGATCTTTCTGTTACTGCCTAAAGTTAATAACCAGAACCTAATAATATAATAAAGCTTAATAAGAGGCTTAGGTAGCAAATTAATAATTAGACTTGTGGACTTTACTACGTGCCTCTTTTACTAAAAAATGTCTCCCTCTATGTTTTTATTAATAGCTCCTTTACTAATAATAAAGACCTTAGCTTATAACTTAGCTATGTAATTATTCTTAGAAATAAGGAAAAGAACGTTAATGCCTCTAAATTCACGCTTATAGGCAATATCGTAACCTATAGCTCTATGAAATCTAAAAGAGTTATAAGAAGCGCCTTAGCATTAAAGCTATATAGAATGGTCTAAGAAGTTAATATTGCTTATGTAATAAGTATAACTTTAAGGATTATTACTGATTAATTAAATAAGCTAAATATCCTAATCATAATATATACTAACTCTTTTTTATTATATAAGTGTATTATTAAATTAGGTAATATAAAGGAGAAGAGGCTTATAATTAACATTATGGCGCTATAACAGTTATATAAGCAAAGGGAAATCGCAGAAATCCGATGGATAAATAGCTATAATAACTTCGCTAATGTAATAATAAAGGCTTCTCTAAATAAAAGCCTTAAGACCTTTATAACTAAAAATAAGGCTTGGATTTAAGTGGAAGGTTAGGTAAAGAGACTGGCATTAAGCATTAAAGCTAAAGCTGCTTAAGCACGTAATAAAGAGTTTAAATTCAATAAATCTAAATGCAATTGATTAAGGGACTTTAAGGATGCTCTAGACTAGGAAAAAGTTATTTATTTAGGTAATATTTCTTATATATTGTAATGTTATTGATTTTTGCTTATTTGTTGATTTTTACGGATTTTTTACGTGTTTTAGAGCAATTTCTCTTTTTTAATAAAGAGAGAGTTTATAAGTATTGGAATTACTTATTTTAAGAATGGAAGGGATATATAATAGTAACTGGGAATTGTAAGTTATATATATAATACATGTGCCCTAATTAGCTGGATTACTATGTTATGTAACCTAGGGCAGTACTATAGCTATAACACTATACTTTTGCATTGTCCCTCTCTTTTCCCTTTAGATAATTATAACTATATAAAAATCAGACCTTTGTTACCCCCCCCCACGTTATTGCTATAGCAATCGCACCCTGTGAAACCATCATTACCTTTAAAGAAGAAAGAGCATAAAGTAATAAAAAAGCATAAGAAACCCTTATATTTATAACTTTCTTTATATAAGTACCTAATTCCCCTCTTTTTTCTGCCTTAACTATAAATTTCCTATAAGATAATGCCTTTAAACACGTATTATTTATTAAAAACCCTTATAACTATAATACTAATAAAACTATATAACAGCAGGTATTCCTTATGGATTTATAATATACTATAGAAACGTTTTTAATGGTTTCACAGGGTACAATATGCTATAGCAATAACGCGGGGGGGGTAACAAAGGTCTGATTTCTATTATGGTTATAATTCTCTCTAAAGGGAAAAGAAGGGAACGATGTAAAAGTGTAGTATTATAGCTATAGTACTGCCCTAGGTTATATAACATAGTAATCCAGCCAATTAGGGCATATATATTATGTATATAACCTATAATTTCTAGTTATTATTATATATCCCTTTCATTTTCTAGATAAGTAATTTTAATACTTACAAACTCTCTTTTTATTAAAAAAGAGAAATCGCTTTAAAACACGTAAAAAATCCGTAAAAATTAACAAATAAGTAAAAATTAACAACGCTATAATACATAAGAAACATTACCTAATGAATGACTTTTCTTATTAGTCCAGGTTAAATAGTTATAGGGGCTAAAGAGTGTTATAGGAACTAAAGAGTGTAATAGGGACTAAGGAGTGTAATTCCTGCGTTTAATCCTACTAAATTAGGCGCTTATAATTGCGTTTAAATTTCTTAAATTTAAACTCTTTACTAGGCGCTTAATTGGTTATTAAATTTAGTAGGGAATTAGGACTTTCTTATTCTTTAGCGGCTCTAGCGGCAGCTCTTATAGTAACTCTTATAATAGGTCTTTTAAGTAAAGGTTAACTATAAGCTAAAAGTTAGCCTTTTCTTTCTTAGTAAGAAAAGCCTTTGCTTAAGGGTATTTCTAGGGTTTTCCACGTTCTCTTTATAGTGAATTTATAGGGTTGTTAGAAGAAGTCTTATAAACAATTTTATTAATCTTAGTATTTTCCTGTTTTAGGTTGTTTAGGCTTAGGCCTTGCCCTTTTTAGAAAGTTAAAGCTATTTCTATAGCTTCCTTATTTTAAGCTTAGTTATTTTTATAAAAAGGCTCTGTTTCTAGTAAAGTAATATATAGCTTAATAACTATAAATTAAAACTTTATAGGGCTATAAGGTATCTTAATAATATAAGTCTTTCCTTTTATTAAAAAAAGCTTATATAGGCTAGTTTATTTACCTTTCTTATAATAAACTTATATATTAGAGTTTAAAGGAAGGTTATATATTAGCAGGGTTATTAGGCTATTTTAAGTGTTAAGGGCATTATTAACTTAATGTCTTATAAGACTATATCTTACTTTATTTATTACTTTTTAAAGCATCTTAGCTCTTTAGGTAACTATAAAGCTTAGGGGGAAATTATTTATTATCCTTAAATAGGTTTTAAAGACTAAGAGGGTAGGGATAAGGCTATTTAGGCTAGTAAAGTTATTAACTACTTTAATAGCTATTTAAAGTATAACTCTTTTAAGAGAAGACTATAAGCTTTAGTCTTAATAATATTATATACTCTTTAAAGAAAGGCATAATATTGCTTAAGTTTTTTAATATTATTATATGCTTTAATAAGGACTTTATTAATATTAATTAATAATAATTAAGCTAAATGCTTAAATTTACTAAAAGTAAAGTTTCTTTTAGTATTATAAACTATCTAGTTTAGGAGTCTAAGGTATGTATTAATTTAATATTCCTTAAGGGCATTCTAGAGATCTTAAGCTTTTTATTATTAGGGTTTAAGAAAGTAAGCAGCTTAAAATAAAGTTACTAAGTTAAAAATATAAAAAACAGGCTTCTTATTAATTTGTATAATATTAATAAGGATCTTATAGTTAAATTTAAGATTATCTTTAAGAGTAAACTTAAATCTACTAAAAGCCTTAGCATTTATCTAGCATTAATAATAAGTATATGTGATTTTTCTTATATTAGCTATATTAAAATCTTTACTAGCTTTATTAAGAAGGTTATGTAGTTAGTTAATTAAAGGGTAGCTAAATTAATAATAAAGTTAGTAAATTTCTGCTTTTAAGAGTATAAAAACAGCGGGTTCTTAGGAACTAATTATCTACTAAGGATATCCTTATTTTTAGATAATAAGTACTTTCTTTTTTCCTTAAATAAGAAGGTTCTTAAGATTATTAAACTTAATACCTATTTTATTTATATTTATAATAAAATATAAAAAAGGCATAGTATTATTAAGAATATAAAAAGAAATTATACTAAAGATTATAGAAAGCTTTAAAATGCCATTTAAGGTTATACTTTTAGCACTAAAGTTAATAGTTCTCTGGTTAAAAGAAGGCTTAATTATAAGGTTTATTATAAGACGTATTAAGGCTTTAACTTAACCTTAGTAGTTAAGATTCTGGCTGCTTTAGTATTTAGGAGGATATTATAAAACGTTTTTATAATATATTATAAATTTATAAGAAATACCTGCTATTATATGGTTTTATTAGTATTATAGTTATAAGGGTCTTTAATAAATAATGCGTGTTTAAAGGCATTATCTTATAGGAAATTTATGGTTAAGGCAGAAAAGAGAGGGGGATTAGGTGCTTATATAAAGAAAGTTATATATATAAGGGTTTCTTATACTTCTCTATTACTTTATACTTTTTCTTCTTTAAAGGTAATAAATATTATATTTTAGGTAGCCTTTTTATGTTTATTCTTATTACTACTATTTAAGGGTAATAACTCTTTATCTTTACCTTTAAATACTTATAAGAATATATAAAATTAGTATTTAAAAGGGGGAAGTTTATGCCTTTAGTTATTTTACTAAGTTTCTTTTACTTTCTTTTACTTAAAGATAGAATGGTTAGTTAACTAATATCCTTCTTTATAATAAATAAAGTATTTCTTAGATCTAGCTTTATTTTAGGGTTAGAAAGCTTATAAATATTATTAGTTAGTAAATAAAACTATGTTAGTACTTAGGGTAATATTTTAAGGTTAGTACTTACTTTTTCTTATAATTTATTAGCTTATAAATGATTTTAAAACAGGTTTTATTATATCTTTTATTATAAGGCAGTGGCAAATATTACTAACTATACCTTTATAGGTATTAGTTAAGACGTAGGTTATTTAGTTAAATTTAGGGCTATCTTAAATAAACATTTCTAGTTAGTGCCTAAGAATTATATCTTTCTTAAAGAGGTAATAAAAACTATTAAATAGGTTTAAGAGCTATTAAATTATTAATTCTAAATATTTAAGTTTAGTTTTTATTAGATTTTTATCTATAATATAATAAAACTTTATCTTTTAAAATTATATTTAGTAGAATTTTTAATTTTCTTTAGTCTTAAAGTTTTCTTTTATTTACTTAGTTATTATATTAAATAAAATAAGTCTTTTACTAAATTTCTTAAGGTAATACTTATAGGCATTGCTTATAAGCATTATTAATAGTATAAACAGATATAATTTATAGGAAATTCCTTATATTATGTAGATATCCTTAAAGATTAGGACTTTAGAATATATAAAGTTAAAAAGTGCTTTAAAATACTTATTTTTCTTATTATAAACTCTAGTAAGAGAGTTTAAGGCTTTTTAGTTTATATTAGTGATTTTCTTTAATATAGTTTATTCTTTTAGGGGAGAGGGGATTGTTATTTCTATTATTATTTATTTAGTAGGAGGGTTAAAAGGGTTAGGTAGGTTAGGTTTAGTTGTTATTAATGTTGTTGTGTTAATGGTATTGTTTCCTGTTAGAAGCTTTCTATTAGGAAAGAAGATAGAATTATTTATACTAACTAAATTAGCGAGTACCTAGTTAATTAGTCTTTGTAATCCTTCTTATGTGTTAATTCCTTAATAATGGTTTCACAGGGTACGATATGCTGTAGCAATAACGCAGGGGGGGGTAACAAAGGTCTGATTTCTATATTAGTTATAATTATCTAAAGGGAAAAAAGGGGGATAATATAAAAGTATAGTATTATAGCTATAGTACTGCCTTAGGTTATATAATATAATAATCTAGCTAATTAGGGCATATATATCTTGTATATAACCTATAATTCCCGGTTATTATTATATATTTCTTTTATTCTCTAAATAAGTAATTCTAATACTTATAAACTCTCTCTTTATTAAAAAAGAGAAATCGCTCTAAAATACATAAAAGATCCGTAAAAATTAACAAATAAGCAAAAATTAATAATGTTATAATATATAAGAAATATTACCTAAATAAATAACTTTTCTTAGTCTAGAGCATCCTTAAAGTCCCTTAAATCAATTGCATTTAAATTTATTAAATTTAAACTCTTTATTGTATGCTTAATTCCTCCTAAGCAGCTTTGGCTTTAATGCTTAACACTAGTCTCTTTACTTAACCTTTTACTTAGATTTAAGCCTTATTTTTAGTTATAAAGGTCTTAAGGCTTCTATTTAGGGAGGCCTTTATTATTTTATTAGTAAGGTTATTATTGCTGTTTATTTATTAGATTTCCGCAATTTTCCTTTGCTTATATAATTATTATAGTGCTATAATGTTAATTATAAGCCTTTTCTCCTTTGTAGTACCTAATTTAATAATATATTTATATAATAAAAATAAGTTAGTATATATTATAATTAGGATATTTAGCTTATTTAATTAATTAGTAATAATGCTTAAAGTTATACTTATTTTATAAGTAATATTAACTCCTTAAACCATTTTATATAGCTTTAATACTAAGGCGCTTTTTATAACTCTTTTAAATTTTATAAAGTTATAGGTTATAATATTGCCTATAAGCGTGAATTTAGAGGCATTAATATTCTTTTTCTTATTACTAAGAATAATTATATATCTAAGCTATAAGCTAAGGTCTTTATTATTTATAAAGAAGCTATTAATAAAAACATAAAGAGAGGCATTTTTTAGTAAGAGAGGTATATAGTGAAGTCCATAGCTTTAATTATTAATTTACTATCTAAGCCTCTTATTAAGCTTTATTATATTATTAGGTTCTGGTTATTAGCTTTAGGCAGTAATAAAAAGATTATAAGAGGCTTTAGGTTAGTAGATAAGAGTAATATATACACCTTAAGCCCTCTGCTTAATATATTAAGCTTAATTATCTTAGTTAACTTCTGACAGCTTTTTTTCTTATGCTTTTTATTATAAAAAGATGGTATTATTATTAGCTTTACTTAAAATATAACCATTAAATATTAATAGTGTTAATTTCTTTAGGCGTTACTTTAGCTTTACAAGAAATCCGGCATTTTTTAACTTAACCTCTTTATAATTAAAGAATTTAGTATTACTAAGGCCTAATTTGTTATTAGTCTATATTCTAATAAGTCTAAAATAAGAGCTTTTTTTTAAAGAAATAAGGAGATATAGGTTATAGGTAGAGGTAATTATTTAAAGCTTTTAATAATAATAATTAAAATATATTAACTACTAATGTATACCTGCTTCTGTAATTCTATAAAGCGGCTTTATTATAACTATAATAATATCTAGTGGGTAGAGGTATGTAATCTATACTAAAAGCTTTATAAGGATTATATAATTAAGCTTTGTCTATAACTATATATATACTTAAGTAATATCCATTAACTAAGCCATAATGCCTTTTCTTTTTAATAATAAAGCAAGAGCAATAATAAGCCTCTAACTAGCTCTTTAAATTATTAGGGATTATATAAGGATAACCTCTTTCCTATAGTTACTATAGCCTTAACTAACATATTATAATTTTTTATATAAGGAATTAGTTACTTTACCCTAAATCTTATATACTATTTATAAACTAAAGAGTCTCTTACTTCTATGCTTTTAAGGGTTAAAATAAATAAATTTAAACATATTTCTTACTAGTAAAGCGTTAATCTTAGCCTTATTAGAGAGTTTAAATGGTTCTCCAGGCATGGTAATTTTTCCTTATATATAAAGGTTAATTATAAGTTAAAAATCAGCCTTTTCTTTCTTTATAAGGAAAGCTTTTAGTTAAGGTTATTTCTAAGGTCTTCTATAGCCTTTTTATAGTGGATTTATAGGGTTATTAGGGGGGGTCTTATAAATAGTTTTATTAATCTTAGCGTTTTCCTAGTCTGGGTTGTTTAGGCCTAGGCCTTGCTTTTTTTAGGAAGTTAAAGCTATTTCTATAGCTTACTTATTTTAAGCTTAGTTATTTTTATAAAAAGTTTCTGCTTCTAGTAAAGTAATATATAGTTTAATAACTATAGATTTAAACTTTATAGGGCTATAAGACATCTTAATAATATAAGTCTCTTTTTTTATTAAAAGAAGCTTATATAAGCTAGTTTATTTACCTTTCTTATAATAAACTTATACATTAGAGTTTAAAGAAAGGTTATATATTAGCAGGGTTATTAGGTAATTTTAAGTATTAAGGGTATTATTAACTTAGTGCCTTATAAGACTATGTCTTACTTTATTTATTACTTTCTAAAGTATCTTAGCTTTTTAGGCAATTATAAAGCTTAAAAGGGAATTATTTATTATTCTTCAATAGGTTTTAAAGACTAAGAGGGTAGGGATAAGGCTATTTAGGCTAGCAGAGTTATTAACTGCTTTAATATCTATTTAAAGTATTTGCTCTTTTAAGAGAAGACTATAAGCTTTAGTCTTAATAATATTATATGCTCTTTAAAAATGGGTATAATATTGCTTAAGTTTTCTAATACTATTATATGCTTTAATAGGGACTTTATTAATATTAATTAATAATAGTTAAGCTAAATACCTAAATTTATTAAAAGTAAAGTTTCTTTTAGTATTATAAACTATCTAGTTTAGGGGTTTAAAATATGTATTAATTTAATATTTCTTAAGGGCATTCTAAATATCTTAAGCTTTTTATTATTAGGGTCTAAGAAAGTAAGCAGCTTAAAATAAAGTTATTAAGTTAATAATATAAAGAATAGGCTTTTTATTAATTTATATAATATTAATAAGGATCTTATAGTTAAATTTAAGATTATCTTTAAGGGTAAACTTAAATCTGCTAAAATCGTTAGTATTTATCTAGTATTAGTAATAAGCATATGTGATTTTTTCTATATTAGCTCTGTTAAAATCTTTACTAGCCTTAGTAAGAAGGTTATATAGTTAGTTAATTAAAGGGTAGCTAAATTAATAATAAAGTTAGTAAATTTCTACTTTTAAGAGTATAAAGACAGCAGGTTCTTAGAAACTAATTATTTACTAAAAATATTCTTATTTCTAAATAATAAGTACTTTCTTTTCTTTTTAAATAAGGAGGTTCTTCAAATTATTAAGCTTAACACCTATTTTATTTATATTTATAATAAAATATAAAAAAAGTATAGCACTATTAAGAATATAAAAAGAAATTATACTAAAAATTATAAAAAGCTTTAAAATGCTATTTAAGGTTATACTTTTAGCACTAAAGTTAATAGTTCTTTAGTTAAAAGAAGGCTTAATTATAAGGTTTATTATAAGGCGTATTAAGGCTTTAACTTAACCTTAGCTAGTAGTTAAGATTCTAGCTACTTTAGTATTTAGGAGGATACTATAAAATGTTTCTATAGTATATTATAAATCCATAAATAATACCTGCTATTACATGGTTTTATTAGTATTATAGTTATAAGGGTCTTTAATAAATAATATATATTTAAATGTGTTATCTTATAGGAAATTTACGGTTAAGGCAGAAAAGAGAGGGGGATTAAGTGCTTATATAAAGAAATTTATAAATATAAGGGTTTTTTATGCTTTTTTATTATTTTATGCTTTTTCTTCTTTAAAGGCAATAAATGCTATGTTTTAGGCAGCTTTTTTATGTTTATTCTTATTACTACTGTCCGGGGGTAATAACTCTTTATTTTTACCTTTAAATGCTTATAAGAATATATAAAATTAGCATTTAAAAGGAGGGGATTTATGCCTTTAGTTACTCTACTAAGTATCTTTTACTTTCTTTTGCTTAAAGACAGAATAGTTAGATAACTAGTATTCTTTTTTATAATAAATAAAGTATTTCTTAGATCTATCTTTATTTTAGGGTTAAGAAGCTTATAAGTATTATTAGTTAGTAAACAAGACTATATTAGTACTTAGGGTAGTGTTTTAAGGTTAATACTTGCTTTCTCTTATAATTTATTAGCTTATAAATTATTTTAAAACAGGTTTTGTTATATTCTTTATTATAAGGTAGTAGTAAATATTACTAACTATACCTTTATAGGTATTGGTTTAGACGTAAGTTATTTAGTTGAATTTAGGGCTATTTTAAATAGATATTTCTAGTTAGTGCCTAAGGATTATATCTTTCTTAAAGAGGTAATAAAGACTATTAAATAGGTTTAAAAGCTATTAAATTATTAATTCTAAATATTTAAGTTTAGTCTTTATTAGATTTTCAGCTATAATATAATAAAACTTTATCTCTTAAAATTATATTTAGTAGAATTTTTAATTTTCTTTAGTCTTAAAGTTTTTCTTTATCTGCTTAATTATTATATTAAATAAAATAAGTCTTTTACTAAATTTCTTAAGGTAATACTTATAGGTATTACCTATAAGTATTATTAATAATGTAAACTAGTATAACTTAGGTGAAATTTCTTATACTATATAAATATCCTTAAAAATTAGGACTTTAGGATATATAAAGTTAAAAAGTGCTTTAAAATACTTATTTTCCTTATTATAAACTCTAGTAAGAGAGTTTAAGGCTTTTTAGTTTATATTAGTAATTTTCTTTAATATAGTTTATTATTTTAGGGGATAGGGAACTGTTATTTTTATTATTATTTCTTTAGTAGAAGGGTTAGAAGGGTTAGGAGGGTTAGGGTAAGGTGAGGTTATTATTAATGTTATTGTATTAATAGTATTGTTTTCTATTAGAAGCTTTCTATTAGAAAAGAAAACAGAATTATCTATACTAACTAAATTAGTAAGTACCTAGTTAATTACTCTTTATAATTCTTTTTATGTATTAATTCCTTAATTTTAAAGAATATCTTAAAGTACTTATTAGACCTTAGGGGTAATTTTCTTAAAAATGTTAGTAGTTTATTCTTTAAAGTCTTCTTAATATATAAATAAAAACTTAGTACCTTACTAGTTACTAGATTTATACTAGTTAATATAATAGGCAAATTTATTATAAAGTTTAAAAGTTATAGCTTTTTTAGGGTTAATTTCTTTATTAGCTTTAGCCTATATCTTTATAAAGTATTAAGAATACTTTTAAAGTTTTATAAGAAGGGAGTCTTAAATAGGTTAATTAGCTTTAGTAATAGAAGTTAAAGCTATTTTTAGTGTTTTCTCTGTAATAGATAGTAAAGAAGATATTTTAATTATAGACTAGTAGTAAATTAATAATAAGGGGTAAATTCTATAAAGAAACTTTCTTAATAACTATAAATAAGTAGCAAAAGTTAATAATAATAAAAAAAGTTGCTTTTAGGTAGTATAAACAACGGATTTTATGTAATTAAATAAATAAGTGTATTATATCAGAAGTTTATCTCTTCTATTAATTCCTAGCTAATCTATAGTTATAATAACCACTAATTAGTAATGGTTTTACAGGATATAATATACTATAGTAATAATACAGGGGGGGTAATAAAGGTCTGATTTTTATATTAGTTATAATTATTTCAAGGGAAAAGAGGGGGACAATATAGAAGTATAGTATTATAGCCATAGTACTGCCCTAGGTTACATAACATAGTAATCCAGCTAATTAGGGCACATATATCATGTATATAACCTATAATTCCCGGTTACTATTATGTATCCCTTCCATCCTCCAGACGAGCGATTCCAACACTTAATCTTAAAAAATATCTTAAAGTACTTATTAGACCTTAGGGGTAATCTTCTTAAAAATATTAGCATTTTATCCTTTAAAGTCTTCTTAGTATATAAATAGAAATCTAGTACCTTACTAGTTACTAGATTTATACTAGTTAATATAATAAGTAAATTTATTATAAAGTTTAGAAGTTATAGCTTTTTTAAGGTTAATTCCTTTATTAGCTTTAGCTTATTTCTCTATAAAGTATTTAGAATACTTTTAAAGTTTTATAAAAAGGGAGTCTTAAATAGGTTAATTAGCTTTAGTAATAGAAGTTAAAGCTATTTTTAGTGTTTTCTTTGTGATAAATAGTAAAGAAGATACTTTAATTATAAACTAGTAGTAAATTAACAATAAGGGGTAAATTCTATAAAAAAACTTCTTAATAATTATAAATAAGTAGTAAAAGTTAATAATAATAGAAAAAGTTGCTTTTTAGGTAGTATAAACGACAGATTCTATATAATTAAATAAATAAGTACATTATATCAGAAGTTTGTCTCTTCTATTAATTCCTAGCTAATCTGTAGTTATAATAACTATTAATTAGTAATGGTTTCACAGGGTACAATATACTATAGTAATAACACAAGGGGGGTAATAAAGATCAGATTTCTATTATAGTTATAATTCTCTCTAAAGGGAAAAGAGGGCGATAATGTAAAAGTATAGTATTATAGCCATAGTACTGCCCTAGGTTATATAATATAGTAATCCAGCTAATTAAGGTATGCGTATTATGTATATAACCTATAATTTCCGGTTACTATTGTGTATCCCTTCCATCCTCCAGACGAGCGATTCCAATAGTTTTATAGTATCCTCCTAGATACTAAAGCAGCTGAAATCTTAACTACTAGCTAAGGTTAAGTTAAAGCCTTAATATATCTTATAACAAACCTTATAATTAAGCCTTCTTTTAACTAAAGAACTATTAACTTTAGTACTAAAAGTATAACCTTAAATAGTATTTTAAAGCTTCTTATAATCTTTAGTATAATTTCTTTTTATATTCTTAATAGTACTATACCTTTTTTATATTTTATTATAAATATAGATAAAATAAGTATTAAACTTAATAATCTTAAGAACCTTCTTATTTAAGGAGAAAAGAAAGTACTTATTATTTAGAAATAAGAATATCTTTAGTAAATAATTAGTTCCTAAGAACCTACTATTTTTATACTCTTAAAAGTAGAAATTTACTAACTTTATTATTAATTTAGCTACCCTTTAATTAACTAACTATATAACCTTCCTACTAAAGCTAGTAAAGATTTTAACAAAGCTAATATAAGAAAGATTACATATGCCTATTACTAATACTAGATAAATACTAAGGCTTTAAGTAGATTTAAGTTCACCCTTAAAGACAATCTTAAATTTAATTATAAGGTCCTTATTAATATTATATAAATTAATAAAAAGCCTATTCTTTATATTATTAACTTAGTAACTTTATTTTAAGCTACTTACTTTCTTAAACCTTAATAATAAAAAGCTTAAGATATTAAGAATACCTTTAAGGAATATTAAATTAATATATATTTTAGACCCCTAGACTAGATAGTTTATAACACTAAAAAAAACTTTGCTTTTAGTAAATTTAGGTATTTAGCTTAACTATTATTAATTAATATTAATAAAGTCCTTATTAAAGTATATAATAATATTAAAAAACTTAAGTAATATTACGCCCCTCTTTAAAGAGTATATAATATTATTAAGACTAAAGCTTATGGTTTTTTCTTAAAAGAGTAAATACTTTAAATAGCTATTAAAGCAGTTAATAACTCTACTAGCCTAAATAGCCTTATCCCTACCCTCTTAGTCTTTAGAACCTATTTAAGGATAATAAATAATTCCCCCTTAAGCTTTATAGTTACTTAAAGAGCTAAGATGCTTTAAAAAGTAATAGATAAAGCAAGATATAGTCTTATAAGGTGCTAAGTTAATAATGCCCTTAATACTTAAAATAGCCTAATAATCCTACTAATATATAATCTTTCCTTAAACTTTAATATATAAGTTTATTATAAAAAAGGTAAATAGACTAGCTGTGATGGATTCTAGCTCAAAGCTCGGATCTACACAGCCGGAAAGCAGAGGGCTTTATATAAGCAATACGTAAGCGGCTTAGGCCCTAGTTATATATATAACTATAAAGAAAGGGTTCCTAAAAGTAAATAAATCTTTTCCTTCTCTTTCTCTTTATAAATAATATTCTTATTTAAGTTACTAGCTTTATAGTTATATTTTAGTAAAACTATAATCTATATTATTTATTCTTTTATTATTTACTCTAAAAACCTTAATAAATATAATATAAAGATTATACCTATAATAAATAGAATAATAATAGATATAATATAATATAACACTATAGCTAACCTAGCTAAGACTAGTGCTATATAAGAGCTGCTATACCTTTAAAGTATAGTAGTAATATAGGAAATAATAAATAAGAATATAGTAAGTAAAATTACTAAGCTAAAGTAATAGCTATAAATAGTATCTGCTTTAGCTGTATTTTTTAACACTAATACAGGCACTTTAGGCATAAGCGGATAGTAGGTAGCCTTAATAAAGACAAAACTAAAGAAAAAACCTATTAATATAAGTAACCCTTATAAGGAGAATTAAATTAAATATCTAGCATAAAGAAGCCTTTTAGCTTATAAACTTAAGGTAAATAGTGCCTTTATTAGGGATAATTAAGATAAATAGTATTTTATTTACTAATACTTATTAACTTAGGTTTAGGCTTATGTTTTACTCTTTTTTAAAGTAGGAGAATTTATTAATTATACTCTAAAGGAGTTCTTAACATATCTTAACACCTTATTTCTAAATTCTTATTAAGCAAAGCATACTACTATTAAACTAAATTAGGTTAAATAATAACCTAAAGAAAAATTTAATAATTTTTTTATTTACTTTAAGTAAAAGCTAGTCTTAATAAAGGAATACTATTAGGTAAAATCTATTAAACTATTTAAACTATTATTATTATTCATGTACGCTAGGTAGCTAGAGCCACTAACTAGTTCATTAACTAACTTCTTAATATAGGAAAAACCCTAAGATAGGAGAGAAAACCCATATTCTTCCATATAGCTCCTGCTAAGCCTTTGGTATAGAGTCTTTATTATTTCCAACTATTAGTATAAGATATCTACTAGTTCCCTGGAACTGCAAACAATAATAGAAGTGTAGTTATGCTTTATATAAAAGGTTAGTATGTTAGTAAAAACCCCCTATAAGCACCTCCCCTTCTAGTCTGGCTTTTCCTCCTTTATTCTGTTATTTCCATTGCCTTTAGTCCCTTTCTTAGCCTTATTATTACATATCTGCCATGCCTTACTAAGCTTCTCTGCTAACCTGTACTACTAAAGTCACCTAGTTAAAAGCACCTACTTTATGATATTTAGTGCTAGCTTCTTATTATTAAGCGCTGCCCTAAGTTCCCGCGGATCTCTTATTATAGGCACCGCTAGAATTAGTCTTTAATAGTTATATTCTAAGCATAACAAAATAAGGTGGTAAATATCCTTATCTCCTCCCTAGTATTAATATATTAGTAAAGTTACCTCGGGCACCTGTCTGTTATAAAGGAAGGCATTCAGCCTTATTTTTTCTATTTAAAGCTAAACTAAGGCTGTAGATTTATGCTTAAGCAGGCTATTATAAAGCTTTACTATCTTTTTTATGCTCTTAAAGTTAGGTTTCTTATCTGCTGCTATTACTTTTGCCCGTCCTCTTCTTATCTAAGCCTTATGCCTTTGCCAGATTTACTATTTTTCCCACTCCCTCTCTAATTCCTGTCTAGCTATAAGGCTGCTAGGGAGGGGGGGGGGGGCATTAAGAAACGCCTTATAGTGATTATATCAGCGGCCTCTTCCTTAGCATTATAGCTATAATGCTATTAAATTACAGGCCTGCTATATCTTTTTGCCTATGCTACTATCCTTAAGTCTTTAGTAGAATCGTCATTTAATATAATTAAGGTACAGATCTACTAGTAGCACTGCTGCTTCTGTCTCTAAGAGTGTTACTAGTGTTGCCTTATACGCCCCTATAATCCGCCTTAAGCATTTATTCTATTCCCTTATAAATGCCTTTACTACCCCCTATACTACCCCTTCTAGCTTACTGCAGGTGTGGTATATCCTAGCTTTATAGGCTATTATGCTTTTTATTACCTGTATATAAAGAGATCTCGCATACTTTAGTCGGCATCCCCACGTAAACATAGCTAGTGCTATGAGTACTAACTTCTGCTGTAACAACTTGGCATTTACCTTCTCTATATAGGTTAACTAATAAAGCTTCCAGTGAATCTAAACCCCTAGGAATTACGCTAATTATATCGGTTGTATTATTGCTCTTCTAAGTTAGATTGTTATTATAATCGCCTGCCTCTTTTTTATAAAGTATATTAGCTTGCTCTTTCCTAGGTTAAACCTTAGCCTATACTCCTTTAACTACTTCTTATATATTCTCTAGGCTCTTTCTAGTTATACTTTTGTCTCCTCTGCTGTTTTTTTATATACTATAATGTTTATATTATCTAAGAACCCTAATATTAATATTAATTCCGCTGCTATTAGTCTTTAATATAATAGCATAATATAAAGCAGGAAGAGGATAGAAGACGCTGGTAACCCTTATAGAACCCCTATAGTAACTTAGATTTTCTTAATAATACGTCTATTAAACGCCAATTATGCTTTCCTTTCTAACGTAAAGCCCTATGCCTATCTAGCCATCTACCCTAGTAGTCCTAACTCCTTTATAGTGCAAATTAATCGTTTATAGCTAATAGTGTTAAACGCCCTAGTAATATCTAGCTGTAGTAATAATACTATCCCCTAGTAATGCCATGCCGTCCTTATAACCTCTTTTAGCATGCTTAGTACTACCTCTATTAATCTGCTAGCCCTATTACCTATTTATATATCTAGTAGTATATAGCCTTCCTTTACTATAATAGTAATCCTCCTTATAATAGCTCCCTTAATTACTTTACTTATTATATTTAATAGTAATATCGGCCTCTACCCCCCTGGTCTATCTAACTCCTTAGGGGACTTCCTAGGTTTGTATAGAACTATTACCTTTACTTGTTAGAAGGAGGCCGGATAATATCCTAAACTATAGTAAGCATTTATAAGGCATATTAAACATAATATTAGTACTGCTCTATATAGCTTAAGGAAACCTATTAGCAGCTTATTTAGTCCTAGGGCTTTTTAACTTACTATATTCTTTATAACCTCTTTAATTTCCTCCTCTATAAACACAGAAACTGCCTAATTATTATTATAGTATCTTATCCCCTCCTCTGCCTTTAGACCTAAAGCCCTAGCTATAGATAGAGAGAAGAATCTCTTTATAAATACCCTTGCCTTATCCTTATATATAACCTCTACTATCTCCTCCCTGCTGTTATCTCCTAGCTGGGTTAGTAGTAGGACCTGTTGCCTTTTAGGAGAAAGTCTACTCTATAGCTAGGCCTAATGCTCTAGGGTCTAAAGACTCCCTTTAGACCTAGATAACTTACTAACTGCCTATTGCTAGCTACTTCTCTTCTCCTTTAAGATAATATAATCCTGTTTTTTTATAGCTTTTATTAAGGCCTGCTATGCTTCCTGCGTCTATTGTTACTACCACTGCTTATTAGCATATCTTGCCTTTACTATTACGTCCCTTACCCTTTTATTCTACTAAGGCTGTGGTTTATTACGCCCTTAAGGTTGCTTAGGTACTACTATATTAGCTATCTCTGTAAGCTATTAGATAAGCTACTGCATATAGTTATTAATTTCTTACTAGTTATATAGCAGAAGCTCTAACCCCTTCTTTCTAAGCCTGTTTAAAGCCTTTGCTATAATAAGGTTCTTATCCGCTGTCCTTTAACCCCGGACTAACCCTAGGCTATTACTTAATTCCTTGTTTATCTTAATGCTAATAAGCTAGGGCATATAGTTAGATCCGGCGATTTCTACTAGCCTGATGAATTTAACACTAACATCGTGGGTAGTTTATGTATAGTTAATAGTGCTATCCCTGCTGCTATGTTCTCTCCTTATTACTTCCCTAAACAGCATAGCTAGGCTAAGTTACTACCTTATTATAAATTCTAACATCTTATTATGCCCTAGAGATATTTAGCTAAATCTGTCCTACAAGGGGTAATATTAGTTAAAGTCCCCTACAAACACACTCCGGCCCTTTACCTAAATATTAGTAAAGTAATATAAAGGTATCTGCTACTCCCTTTTATAAGCCAGGGAATAGATGTTATATATCTCTACTTTATATAGCTTAATACTATACTAATCCTCCTCCCTCCCTATAGTTTAAAGTCCTATCTTAACCTTTTAGTATATATAAATCACTATTCTTCTGCTATATATTGCTAATATATAGTGTCCTTAAGATAGATTTAGTAATATACTATTATAGCCTCCTGGTTTCTAAATAGCTATTACCTTAGGGCTAACGTTATGCCTTAATACTAGATATACTAAATTGCTTTTCTTCCGTGTATTCTAGTATATAACCTTAATTATGTACTTTATTATATGCTTTAGAGCACTCTAGTTAGGCTGGCTCTGGTATTGTTTGGCCCTTTAGTTGGCTATAAAAAGGCTAGCATTATGCCTTTCTCTACTAGTCTCTGTTATCCTAATCTTAGCTTATAAGTTTATCTTATAAAAGGGCCCCTTAGTTATATGCTCCTTTCTCTTAGCTACCTTTCTATTAGTCCCTTGGTTTCTTCTCCCTAATAACCCTTGCTTATAGTAGCTATTACAACCTCTAACTAATATTTATAGAAGAACAGCAGCCTTATAGCATAAGCCTCCTTAGCCTGCTGCTATCTTTTATTACTTACTAAGTATAGTTAAGACTATATTAAATATACCCCTGTATAATTTAAGCATCTTTCCTATACCTTACCTGTTAATGTTAGGCAAGTTCTCTCTCCCTTAGGGTGTTTTCTAGTAGTATACCTACTATATCTTACTTTCTCCTTATAGTATCTAGTAATATATCTAATCTTATAGTAGTTATAATATTGCTTTAGGTGGATCATCTTGTTATATAGCTTAGCATTAAAAATCTCTGCTTAGTATACTATTCCCCTATAGCATAGTTAGTTTGCTGCCTTAGTGCCCTTAATACTAACTACTAATAGTGCCCTTGTTACTATTCCTCTTAGCTTTTATACTATTATCTTTACTATATTTAATCCATTTTCCTTTTTAATGTTCTTCCTTATATCCTTAATTATAATGTAGTTTATTAATTGTATTAGGAATCCCTTAATAATCACACTAAACATCTTCCTGTTTACTTCTGCCTTAGGTCTAAAGGCAACTCCTACCTAGGCTATGTTTTCCTTTTATTTCCTCCCTACTTCTGTAAATATAATAACTATGTCTTTACTTTATAATTAGCGTACTACTACTGCCTTCTTTATGCTAATAGCGCTATTTACTGCCTTTATAATCTCTCTTAGTAATCTGTTTCTAACTGCCTTACTAATAGTGCTTCCCTTTACTAGTGCTTTCTGGTAATAGCGGGCTGGTATTGCCATACCCTCTGTTTAGGCTAAAGGTATTATTATATTCTGCCCTATAACTCTATAAGCTATAATATTTACCTAAGTCCCTCTAACTGCTAATTTAGTCCTATAAATAGCCTTTATTACCTTCTTAACTGCCTTTTTAACTATGGTTTTTACTCTGCTGCTAACCGCTTTTATAATTAAGGCCTGTAGGCCTCCTGTGTTAGTTCTTACTTAGGCTATCTCCCCTTTTATATTTATAGTAATTTATATAAAAGTTTTAATAAAAGCTTATACTTTTATTATTTCTACCTTTAGAATAACTTTTATTATTAATTCCTTTAGTAATTTCATTTTATTCTTTAGTTTTTCTTATACTATTATTACTCTAGGATTCTCTTCTTAATATTATGTTTCTTCCTAGGTAGTGCCTTATCCTTTATTAGTTGTAAATTTATATGAAAATTCATTAATTATTATACCCCTTATGCTGCTTACTCCCCTTATGTAATATACTATTGCTAGAGGGGGTAATTAATAATAAGGAATCTGATTCTATGCTTCTTTTTCGTTTTAGGCGTAATACCGCGTCGTATCCGCGGTGTTGTCCTCTTCGCTACTATTTAAACTATATATAGCTTTAAATAAGAAAATATAAGACTATTATATAAGATATAATATCCCTTATATAAACTACTTTTAAGCAGTAAAGAAATTATAAAGTATTACCCTTAATCTTAAATCTTATAAGATAAAAAAATACTTAAAGGCTTAATATTATATAATAATTAAATCCCCTTTAGCTATATTCTAGAATTGGAAAGGTAATATAAAAATAACAGGTATAAACGTTATATTCTTTTTTAAGTAGTAAAAGATATATACTAAGTAGGTTTTTGTAAAGGAGATATAATTATATTATAATAATAAATAGTGCTTATACTATAAAGTTACTAAATATTAATTAAAAGAATATTACCTTCTCCTTATATATCCCCTAAAGACTAATATATATATAGTTAATATAACTATACCTTAGGTTAGGTCTAAAGTTAAAAATAACTTAAAAAAAGATAGCCCTTAAGCTTAAGGCTTAGTAAAGGGAAGGAAAATAGTAGTTAGCTATTATAATTACTATAAAAGGCATATAAACAGATAGAAAAGAAAATAAATTCTAATCCTTTTTTACTACTAGTTCTATTTAATAAAATAACCTTTACTAATATATAAGTAAATAATAAGTATAATAGCTATACTATTATAAGTAAATCTTTTATATAAAACATAGGGTTTTTTATATTCCTATTAGCCTAACTTTAAATAATTTAAATAGCTATTTTTATTAAAAAGCAAGGCTAAAATGGCTACTACTAAGGCTTAATTATAATATCTAGAGTTACCTAGTTTACTACTAATATAAATAGCTAGAGTTTTCTAGTCTTAGTATATATAATCCCGGGCCTTACCTGGTTATATATCTTAGGAACCCTATAGTTAAAGTAATATAATATTATAATTTATATAGCCTAAGAGTTACTTATAATCTAGTTATTAGGAAACTTTTAGGTATAAGTAATATCTACTAAGAAGGTAATAACTCTAATAATTATAGTATTAGGCTTTATATATACTAAGATAGTATAATAAGTAATAGTAAGAAAAGAAAAAAATATATAGTTCTTAGCTACTAAATTATAAAATATAACTATAATACTTAATATTACTATACCTAAACTGGACCTAATTAAAATGCTTTTAAACTACTTACTAAAAAAGCTTTAGGATTTTAAAGACTTATTTAATAAGGAAAAGGCAAATATATTATTATTATATAAAGGGACTATAAACTATTACATTTATTTATAAAAAAACCCTAATAGTATAGACCCTAAGCTTTCTTAGTCTTTTTTATATAATATGCCTTAAAAGTAGCTCTTAAAGATATAAACGCAAATTATAAATCTTATAAATAAAGGTTAAATATAAGCTAGCTCTTTATTAGCTAAGGCTTTAGTCTTACTTATTAAAAAGGCAAAAGGGGGTTAGTAATTTTATATAAACTATTAGATATTAAATAAAGTTATAGCCTAGGATAAGTACTTCCTTTTTTTAATTAAAAAGACCTTTTACTTTCTAGCTAAAGTAAGATACTTTACTAAGCTTAATATTTATATAGACTTTTATAAGCTATAGGTTACTAAAGGGGATAAGTAGTTAATAGTATTTTAAATATAATTTAGACTCTTTAAGTAGCTAGTTTGCCCTTTTAGTTTAGTAAGGGTGCCTACTACTTTTTAATAATATATTAATAATACCTTAAGGAATATATTAAAAGACTTTATAATAGCTTATCTAAATAATATCCTTATTTATACTAAGTGTAGGTAACGCTCAGGTTACAAGTATGCTGCAGCACAAATGTAAGGGGGGGGGGTTTAATAATCAATTTATTTATATCTCTAAGAGGGGAAGAAGCAGGCCACAATGCAGAGGTATAGTATTATAGCCACGTTACAGCCCCAGGTTACATAACCTATAGTCCAGCCAATCAGGGTGCGTGCATTCTGTGTATGACCTATAATTCCTGGTTAATATGGCGTATTCCTTCTATTATTTATATAAGCGATTCTGATACTTGTAAATTCTCTCTTTATTAAAGAAAAAGAGGAATCGCTCCGAAAAAATGCATAAAATGCCCCAATAATCAGATATCAACAAACAAGTAATAAAGCAAAAAGCATCCTTTAAATGAATGACTTTTATTAGTCCAGGCCGAATAGTTGTAGAGGCAAAGAGTGTTATAGGGGGGGGGGGGGCCAAAGGGTATAATTCCCGCGTTCAATCCTACTAAATTAGGCGCTTATAATCGCGTTCGAATTTATTGAATTTAAACTCTTTACCGGGCGCTTAATTTGTTATTAAATTTAGTAGAGAATTAGGACTTTTCTAATCTTCGGCGGCTCTGGCGGCGGATCCCGCGGCAATTCTCATAATAGGTCTTTTAACCCATCCTTCTATATGAATTTAGACTTTATTTCTTATTACAAAGGTCTTAAGAGCTTTGTTTAGTAAAGCTTTTATTATTATATCCACAGGATTATTATTACTATTAATCTAGCGGATCTCAGCTACTTCCCTTCTCTTATATAACTGCTATAAAGCTATAATATTAATTATTAGCCTCTTTTCCTTTATTGTCCCTAGCTTAATAATATACTTATATAGTAAGAAAGAGTTAGTATATATAATTATTAGGATTCTCAGCTTATTAATTTGGTTGGTAATAATATTTAAAGTAGTGCTTATTATATAGGTAATATTAATACCTTAAACTATCCTATATAGCTTAAAAGCTAATATACTTCTTATAACTCTTTTAGATTTTATTAAGCTATATGTCATAATATTTCCTCTAAGGGTAAATTCAGAGGTATTATTATCCTTCCTTTTATTGCCTAGGATAATTACATAGCTTAGTTAAGAGCTAAGGTCTTTATTATTTATAAAAGAACTGTTAATAAAGATATAAAGAGCGGCGTTTTCTAGCGAGAGATATATATATTAAAGTCTATAGTCTTAATTATTAATTTGCTATTAAAGTCTTTTATTAAGCCTTAAAACATTGTTAGATCCTGGATATTAGACTTAGGCGGCAATAGAAAGATTATAAGATGATTTAGGTTGATATATTAAAGCAATATACGCTTTTTATGCTTGCTATTTAACATATTTCGCTCGGTCGGTCAGGTCATTAACTTATAATAGTTTCCTTCCTTATGCCTTTTGTTGCAAAAAGAAGGTGTTATTATTGACTTTGCTTAAAATGCAACCGTTAAACATTAATGGTGTTAAAATCATTAACCTCTCTTTTAGCTTTGCAAGGAATTTAGCATTTTTTAACTTAATTTCTTTATAATTGAAAAACTTAGTATTACTAAGTCCTAAGGTATTATTAGTTTGCATTCTAATAATTCTAAAACATAAGCTTTTACTAGAAGAAATAAGAAGATAAGGGTCATATATAGAGGTTATTATCTATAGTCTCTAATAATAATAATTAAAATACGTTAACTACTAATATATACTAGCCTTTGCTATTCCATATAGTGGCTTAATTATAACTATAATAACATCTAGCGGGTAAAGGTGTGCAATCTACATGGGAAGCTTTGCAAGAATCATGCAATTAAGCTTTATCTGTAACTACACATATGCTTAGGTAATATCCCTTAGCTAAACCGTAATACCTTCCTTTTTTAATAAGGAAGCAAGGGTAATAATAAGCCTTTAACTAGCTCTTTAAATTATTAGGGACTACATAAGAATAACCTCTTTCCCATAGTTGCTATGGCCTTAGATAATATATTATAACTTTTTATATAGGGAGTTAGTTACCTTGCCTTTAACTTCTCTTACTATCCACAAGCTAAAAAGTCTTTTGCCTTTATGCCTTTACAGGTTAAATTTTATAAATTCAAACATATTCCTTGCTAGTAAAGTATTAATCTCTGCTTTATTAGAGAGTTTAAAAGGTTCTCCGGGTATATTGATTTTTCCTTATATATAAAGGTTAATTATAAGTTAAAAATCGGCCTTTTCTTTCTTAGTAAGAAAAGCCTTTACTTAAGGGTGTTTCCAGGGTCTTCTACGTCCTCTTTATAATAGAGTTATTAGGTTATTAAGAGGGTTTTTATAATTTTTATTACCTTAAACCAGGTCTTCCTTATAAACCAGGTCTTCCTTATAAGAAGATTCTACCTCTAGTAAGGTTATATATGGTTTAATAACTATAAACTAAAACTTTATAGAGCTATAAGGCATTTTAATAATATAAGTCTCTCCTTCCATTAAGAGAAGCTTATAGGGGCTAGTTTATCTGCCTTTTTTATAATAAACTTATATATTAAAATTTAAGGGAAGAGTATGTATAAGCAGGGTTATTAGGCTGTTGCAGGTGTTAAGAGCATTGTGGACTTAATGCCTTACAAGACTGCGCCTTACTTTATCTATTGCTTTTTAAAGTGTCTTAGCTCTTTAGGTAACTGTAAAGCTTAGGGGGGAATTATTTATTATCCTTAGATAGGTTTTAAAGACTAAGAGGGTAGGAATAAGGCTATTTAGACCGGCAGAGTTATTAACTGCTTTAACAGCTATCTATAGCATCTGCTCTTTTAGGAGAAAACCGTTAGCTTTAGTCTTAATAATATTATATGCTCTATAAAGAGGGGCATAATATTACTTAAGTTTTCTAATACTATTATAAGCCTTAATAGGAACTTCGTTAATGTTAATTAATAACAGTTAAGCTAAATGTCTAAATTTGCTAAAAGCGAAATTCCTTTTAGTATTATGGACTATCTAGTCTGGGGGTCTAAGATATGTGTTAATTTAGCACTTTTTAAGGGCATTCTAGATATCTTAAGCTTTCTGTTGTTAGGGTTTAAGAAAGCGGGCAGCTTAAAATAATATTGCTAAATTTATAACATATAGGACCGGCTTCTTATTAATTTGCATAATATTAATAAGGACCTTATAGTTAAATTAAAGATTGTCTTTAAGAGTAAATTTAAATCTGCTTAGAGCTTTTGCGTTTATTTGGCATTAATGGCAAGCATATGTGATTCTTCCTATATTAGCCTTATTAAATTCTTTACCAGCCCTAGCAAGAAGGTTATTTAATCGGTCAATTAATGGATAACTAAATCGGTAATAAAGTTAATAGATTTCAGCTTTAAAAAGCATAAAGATGGCAGGTTCTTAAGAACTAGTTGTCTACTAAGGATATCCCTATTTCCTAATAATAGGTACCTTCTTATCTCCTTAGATTAAAAGATTCTTAAGATCATTAAGTTTAACACCTATTTTATCCATATTTATAATAAAATATAAAAACAGTATGATATTATTAAGCATATAAAAGGGTATTATGCTAAAGATTGTTAGAAGCTTTAAAATACTAGTAGAAGTTATAGTACTAGCTCTAAAGGTAATAGTTCTTTAGTTAGAAGAATGCTTAATTATAAGGTTCTTTATAATCTTTATTAGAGCATTAACTTAGCCTTAGCCAGTAGTTGAAATTCCTAATGCTCCTGTAATTAGGAGTATGCTGTAGAATATATCCGCTATATATCTTATATCTATAAGATATATATGTTGTTTAGGTTGTTTATTAGTATTACAGTCGTAGGGGTCTTTAAAAAATAAGGCATGTTTAAAAGCATTATTCTATAAGAAGTTTATAGTTAATTAGGAAAAGAGTAGGGGATTTAGTACTTATATAAAGAATATTATAAAGGAGAGAGTATTATAAGCCTCTTTATTATCTGGTTTCTCTTTTTTATTAGTAGTAAGGAAAGCGGCGTTCTAAGCGGCTTTTTTGTATTTATCCTTACTGCTATTATTAGTAGTAGTAAGTTAGGCTATTTTGCCTTTATAGGCCTATAGGAATGCATAGTATTAGCATTTAAAGGGTAGTTTTTAGTGTTTTCTATTATTCTACTAAGTTGCTTTTGCTTTCTTCTGCTTAAAGGTAGGATGGTTAGTTAACTAGCATCCTTTTTTATAGTAGATAAAGCATTTCTTTAAGCTTGCTCTGGCTTAAGGTTTTTTATAATATATAGCTTATAAATACCGTCGGTCTGTAAACATTGCTATGCTAGTGTTCTAGTCTGTAGACTAGGTAATAAGGGCATTGTTATTAGTATTTATTAGTAACTAACTTATAGAGGTTAGTGGTATGTCTATTACTAAGAGGCAATTTTGAAGATTACTAACAAATCCTTTAAAGGTTGGCACATTCCTAAATTTAGCATTATAGAAATTATTATTGTTTTCTATTGCTTACTATACTTAATGAAGAAGAATTATATCTTGCTTAAGAGGGTTATAAAGGCTATTAAATATCTTTGTAAGTTAGTTAAGAAGGATTTCTAGGCATTTTAACTTGTTTATTATTAAATGTTTCATAATAATATGGCAAAGGTGTAAATCAGTAAATTGTGTTTTATAGAAGCTCTTATTCTTAGGTATTTTAAAGTAATTCCTAATATTCTAAGTCATCTCCTTGAATAGGATTGTCTTTGCTTTAAAGTATTTAAGAAAGTATATATAGGCTTCACCTTAAAGCATAATAGGGAAAGCTTTTATGTAAAGTAAGGGGAAAACTCCTGCTTAAGAACATTTCTCTTTAAAATGTAATAACTTCTTATTAATAAAGTTGTATACTTCTCTAGAATATTATTCTTCTTTCTAGTAAAGTCTCTTAAGAGTATTAAGGGCTTTTTGATTGCTATTAGAAAGTATTCCAGTTAAGGTTTGTGATTCTGGGGGAGGGTCTTTAGTTAAATAAAAATCTTTATTATTAGAGTCCTTATTATTAGAAAGTTTAAGTTGTTAAATCTCTTCTTCTTTCCTAGTTGCTTTTTCCGGCAAAGGTTTGTATTTTATATTAGGGTTAATATTTAAGATATTAATAAGATCTTTAGAAACGTTTAATCTTAATCCTCTAGCTGTTTTAACACTATTATTATTAAGGTAATTACAAAGGGTATACTTAAGGTTATTATTAATTTTATTAAAAGTATCCTTAGTTTAATTTTTATAGTCCCGCTAGAAGTTAATAAGGAGATTGCACCCTTTTCCTTTATTAAGAATATAGTAGTTAATCGTATATGTAATACGGTTATTAATCTGTTGTTTAGTAGCTATATTAACATTAATGTTGTTAACTAACTTAGTCTAATTCTAGGATAAAATTAGATAGTGCTTGTAAAGTTTTTAGGGTAGGGTACTGTTTAGAAGTTCTCTTCTATAAACATCCTTTTAGAGTTATTTATTAAAATCATCTATTTTTCCTTAGCTTAAAGACATTTTAGTGTTTTAGGCTTTGTGTTTAGTACTAATTAAAGCGGTTAGCATTGGTTGATTCTCTGTAAATAACAGTGAAGATCTGGTTTTAATCATGGATAAGTAACAGTTAATAATAAGGGAGAAGATCCATAAGAGTTAAGTCTTCTTATAATTATAAACAAGTAGCAAAAGTTAATAATTAAAGAAATAATCCTTTGGTTAGCACAACGTTGGAATTTCTTGTAGTTATATAAGTAAAAGCGTTTAGATAAGTCTCTTCTGTATATAACCTAATAAATCTATAGTTATTAGCAACCACTAATCAGTATAAGTAACGCTTAGGTTACAAGTATGCTACAGCATAAATATAGGGGGGGGGTTTAATAATTAATTCATTTATGTCTCTAAGAGGGGAAGAAGCAGGCCATAATGCAGAGGTATAGTGTTATAGCCACATTATAGCCCTAGGTTACATAACCTGTAGTCCAGCCAATTAGGGTACATGCATTCTACATGCGACCCATAATTCCTGGTTAATGCGGCGTATTCCTTCCATTATCTATACGAGCCATTCCGACACTAAGGGCTCTAAGAAAAATTATATAGTAAAAGTATAAGAGGTCTTATAATAACTAAAATGTACTAGGCTATACTTAAATATTCATAAGTATATGTTTATAGTTATAAAGATAAAATACCTAGGTTTTATTATAAAAGCTAAAAAGGCTATCCACCCTAACCTAGAGAAGATTATAGCTATTTAGAATTAAGAGTCCCCCTAAATAGTTTATAGGATATAAAGCTTTTTAGGCTTTATAAATTTCTATTAGGAGTTTATTAATAACTTCTTAAACCTTATAGGCCCTTTAACTAACCTTACTAAAAAAGCTGCTAGGTTTTACTAGTCCCTAAAATATAAAAAGGTATTTTAAGCGCTTAAAGCTACCTTTATTTTATTTCTAATTCTTATATAATAAGATTTTAACTTAAAAATATAAGTAAAAGCTAACTCTTTTAATAAGGCTATAAATAAATGCCTTTTTTAATGTAATTTAAAGGGAGTATAAAGGCTAGTAGTATACCACTTAGTATAGCTAATAGCTATATAGCGGAATTATATAATTTATAATAAGGAGCTCTCTAGTATTATTTCCTACCTAAAGGCATAGTTAGCTAAGCTAAAGAGCATAGCCTAGCTATTTATAATCCTTATAAATTATAAGAATTTAGAGTATTTTATAGCCCCTTAGGAGATATTTAAAAGATAAGTAAGATAGGCAGAAATATTATTCCTTTTTAACTATTACTTATACTATTACCTAGATATATAAGCAGGTTATTTAAATACTTTATTCTAATAGGACTAAGATTAAAGAAAAGGAGGACAGCTAGTAGGTTATATATTTTGCCTAATTTAAAGAATATTAAAGATGGTTTAAGAGCTAAAAGCTAATATTATAAACCTAGTTAGAGTATAAATAATAGGCAAACTAAAGGAAAGTAATAACTAAGATAAAGATAACCTAAATAATTTAGAGATAATAGTAGGTTTAAATTTAGGTAAACTAGAGGAGGAGGGTAACTAGGATAAGAATAACCTAGATAATTTAAACATAATAGTAGGC
Organism: Aciculosporium take MAFF-241224; assembly: GCA_000222935.2. Lineage (NCBI taxonomy): Eukaryota > Fungi > Ascomycota > Sordariomycetes > Hypocreales > Clavicipitaceae > Aciculosporium > Aciculosporium take. The sequence goes on along the minus strand of AFQZ01000199.1, from coordinate 20,773 downwards.
TCTAATCTAAAGGTTTTAAGTCCTTTCCTACTAAGCTTTAATTTATTTTAAAATAAATAGCTTTAGGATTTATAGGACTAAGGGGTTACTAAGAACAGTTTATACTAAATTTAACTAAAAGTAATACTAATAGTAAAGTAAAAGTTTTTTATATTTATAGAAACCTAGTTATAAATAGTAAACTATACTTTAAATATATAAAAAGTACTATAATTTTAGGGATAGCTATAGGTATCTTATTATAAGCCTTTTACTATCTTACTTATATAGCAGGTTTATAACTTGCTTATATTAGGCTACTTAGGGTAAAATACTACCTTTTAAGTACTATATAAGGATTACTACTAGGACAGGATATTAAAGGATATAGTATAGTATATATAGAACTACTATTACTTTAGTAGGCATAAGAGCTAATAACTTTATTAAGGTTTATTAAAGCCTATACTAGCTATAAACTATTACTAGTTATAAATCTCTATAGATTTTTTAATAAAGCTTTTAGCATATAATAAGGTATTACTATACTTCCTAATAGTTATTATAAACTATCTCTTAAAGTATATATAGCTAAAGGTAATAATAAGTATAGTAGCTAAAGCATATATAAAATAGTTTAAACATTACTAGTAGCATTTCTATAAATTCCCTTGCTAGATTATCTTTAATTATGGTTTAGATTAGCTTAGTTACTTTTAGACTATACTTTATAATTAAATAAGAATTAAGTAACTACTATTTACATCCTATTATCTACAGACAGACAGTAGTATAAAATAAGTAAATTAAAAGGTATAGGCAGTTTTATAAGTAGTTATTGCTTTTTTATAGTATAACTAGGCTAACTATTTACTAGTATATTAAATAGCGCTTAATAACTAGATCTTTATAGTAACTAGTATAAGTATAAATTAGGTGCTAAAAGGCTTTAATATTAAACTAGTTTAGTATATATTAGATAAGACTAAAAGCCTAACCTTATCTAAGGGAAGAGCTATATTATTCCTAAAATATATCTAGAAGGAAATAATAATAATATAAGCTATAATTAACTTTATATAATAATATTAGTAGGATATAGTAAACGTTTTCTAGCGCCTAGTAGAGTATTACTAAATAAGGGATTTTATATAGTTAAATCTCTATTATATAAAGATAAACCATTCTAGCTAAAAACTTAACTAAGTAAAGGCAAAATATAAGGTCTTAAACATACCAACTCTGCTTACTATTTATTTAGATATTTTATAAGGGATATACCTAGTTTTTTATATAAATCTTATTAAGAGGGCAGCTTTTAATCTACTATTATTATAATAGCTAGCTAATTCTAGACTAGGCCTAATACTCCTGCTTTATAAAGATAATCCGGATTTAGCGGAATATAAGGTTAAGAAAATAATAGTAGTAAGAAATGCCTAAGAATAGGGTAATTAACAGGATATATTAGTTAAATAGTTAGGTTACATTTAACTAATATAAAAACCTTTAAAAAGTTTTTTAAATACAGTAGCACTAAAGTAGTATAAGGCATAATAAGGTAATATACATAGTAATAACAGGCTTAAGAAAAGGCGTCTTAGGGGCAAGAAGGGGGCTATATAATAGATTTAAGCTTAAAGCTTAGATTTATATAGCCAGAAAGCAAAGGGCTTTATACAAGTAATATATAAGCAGCTTAGGCCCTAGTTATATACATAACTATAAAGGAAGGGTTATTAGAAGTAAATAAATCTTTTCCTTCTCTTCCTCTTTATAAATAATATTCTTATTTAAGTCACTAGCTCTGCAGTTACATTCTAGCGAGACCATAACACTAGCTTATATAAGCTTTTTTTAATAAAAGAAGAGACTTATATTATTAAAATGCCTTATAGCCCTATAAAGTTTTAATTTATAGTTATTAAGCTATATATTACTTTGCCAGAAACAAAGTCTTCTTATAAGGATAACTAAGCTTAAAATAAGAAAGATATAGAAATAGCTTTAACTTCCTAAGAAGAGCAAGGTATAGGCCTAAACAATCTAGACTAGATTAATAAAATTATTTATAAGACTCTCTTTAATAACCCTATAAATCTACTATAAAGAGGCCGTGAAAGACCTTAGAAATACCCTTAACTAAAAGCTTTCCTTATAGAAAAAGAAAAGGCTGATTTTTAACTTATAATTAACCTATATATATAAGAAAAGATTACTATACCTAAAGAACCCTTTAAACTTTCTAATAAGGCTAAGATTAATGCTTTACTAGTAAGAAATATGTTTAAATTTATTTAATTTAACCCTTAAAAGCATAAAAGCAAAAGACTCTTTAGTTTATAAATAGTATATAAGATTAAAGGTAAAGTAACTAATTCCCTATATAAAAAATCACAATATATTATTTAAGGATATAGTAACTATAAGAAAGAGGTTATTCTTATATAGTCCCTAATGATTTAAAGAGCTAGTTAGAAGCTTATTATTACTCTCACTTTATTATTAAAAAAAGAAGATATTATGGCTTAGTTAAGGGATATTACCTAAGCATATATGCAGTTATAAACAAAGCTTAATTATATAATTCTTATAAAGCTTCTAGTATAAATTGCATACCTTTACCTGCTAGATATTATTATAGTTATAATAAAGCTGCTTTATAAAATTGTAGAAGTAAGCACGGATTAGTAGTTAATATATTTTAATTATTATTGTTAAAAGCTTTAAATAATTACTTTTACTTATAACCTATATCTCCTTATTTCTTTAAAGGAAAGCTCTTATTTTAAACTTATTAAAATACAGACTAATAATACATTAGGCCTTAGTAACACTAAATTCTTTAATTATAAAGAGGTTAAGTTAAAAAATGCCGGATTTCTTATAAAGCTAAAACAATACTTAGGGAAATTAACACTGTTAATGTTTAATAGTTGCATTTTAAGCAAAGCTAATAATAACACCTTCTTTTTATAATAAAAGGTATAAGGAAAGAAGCTATTAAAAGTTAATAAGGATAATTAAGCTTAATATATTAAGCAAAGGGCTTAAGGCGTATGTATTTCCCTTATTTACTAACCTAAAGCCTCCTATAATCTTTTTATTACTACCTAAAGCTAATAACTAAAACCTAACAATATAATAAAGCTTAATAAGAGGCTTAGGTAATAAGTTAATAATTAGAATTATAGACTTTACTATGTGCCTCTCTTACTAAAAAATGCCTCTTTTTATGTTTTTATTAATAGCTTCTTTATAAATAATAAAGACCTTAGCTTATAGCTTAGCTATGTAATCATTCTTAGTAATAAGAAAAAGAACGTTAATGCCTTTAAATTCACGCTTATAGGCAATATTATAACCTATAGCTTTATAAAATCTAAAAGAGTTATAAGAAGCGCCTTAGTATTAAAGCTGTATAAAATGGTTTAAGGAGTTAATATTACTTACATAATAAGAATAACTTTAAGGATTATTACTAATTAATTAAATAAGCTAAATATCCTAATTATTGTAATAGATTTGAGCTCAAAGCTCGGATCTACACAGCCGGAAAGCAGACGGCTTTATGTAAGTAATACGCAAGCGGCTTAGGCCTTAGTTATATATATAATTATAAAGGCAGGGTTATTAAAATTAAATAAATCTTTTCCTTTTCTTCTTCTTTATAAATAATATTCTTATTTAAGTTACTAGCTTTATAGTTATATTCTAGCAAGACTATAATATATATTATTTATCCTTTTATTATCTGCCCTAGAAACCTTAGTAAATATAATATAAAGGTTATACCTATAATAAACAAAATAATAATAAATATAGTATAACCTAATACTATAGCTAACCTAGCTAAGACTAGTGCTATATAGGAGCTACTATACCTTCAAAACACAGTAATAGCATAATGTTGGAATCGCTTGTATGGAGAATGAAAGGGATACGCTACATTAACCAGGAATTATAGGTTGTACATAGAATGCATATATCTTAATTAGCTGGATTATAGGTTATATAACCTGGGGCTGTAACGTAGCTATAATACTATGCCTCTGCATTATAGCCTGCTTTTCTTCCCTTAACATAATAAATTAATTATTAAACTTTACCCCTTACATTTATACTGTAGCATACTTATAACCTGTGCGTTACTAACACTAATTAGTAGTTGCTAATAACTACAGATTTGCTAGGTTATACTTAAAAGAGACTTGTCTAAATGCTTTTACTTATATAACTATAAGAAATTCCAATATTATACTAACTAAAGGATGATTTCTTTAATTATTAACTTTACTACTTATTTATAATAATAAGAAGACTTAACTCTTATAGATCTTCTTACTTATTATTAAATATTACTTATTTATAATTAAAACCAGATCTTTACTATTATTTACAGAGAACTAATACTAACCGCTTTAATTAGTACTAAACACAAAGCCTAACTTAAAACACTAAAATATTATTAAGCTAAGGAAAAACAGAAGATAATTTTAATAAACAACTCTAAAAGGGTATTTATAAAAGAGATAGGATAAGAAAAAAAGATTAGGCCAAAAAAAACAACACCGCGGATACGACGCGGTATTACGCCTAAAATAAAAAAGAAGCACGGAATCGGATTTCTTATTATTAATTACCCCCTCTAGTAATAGCATATTATATAACGGGAGTAAGTAGTATAAGGGGTATAATAATTAATGAATTTTTACATAGATCTGTAACTAATAAAAAATAAGGCACTACCTAGGAAGAAATATAGTATTAAAAAGAAAATCCTAAAGTAGTAGTAGTATAGAAAAAACTAAAAAATAAAATGAAATTACTAAAGAAATTAATAATAAAAGTTATTTTAAAGGTAGAAATAATAAAAGTATAGGCTTTTATTAAAACTATTATATAAATTACTATAAATATAGAAAAGGAAATAGCCTAAATAAGAACTAGTATAAAAAGCCTATAGGCTTTAATTATAAAAGCAGTTAATAATAAGGTAAAAACCATAGTTAAGAAGGCAGTTAAGGAGGTAATAAAGACTATTCCTAGGACTAGATTAGTAGTTAGGGGGACTTAGGCAACTATTACAGCTTATAAAGCTATAGGGCAAAATATAATAATCCCTTTAGCCTAAACAGAGGGTATAGCAATACTAGCCTGCTATTACTAGAAAGTAATAGTAAAGGAAAACACTATTAGTAAGGCAGTTTAAAACAGATTACTAAGGGAGATTATAAAGGTAGTAAATAGTGCTATTAATATAAAGGAAGCAGTAGTAGCATACTAACTATAGAGTAAAGACATAGTTATTATATTTACTAAAGTAGGGAGAAAATAAAAGGAAAACACAGCCTAGGTAAGAGTTACCTTTAGACCTAAGGCAGAAGTAAATAGGAAGATATTTAGTGTAATTATTAAGGGATTCCTAATATGATTAATAAACTATATTATAACTAAGGATATAAGGAAGAATATTAAAAAGAAGAATGGTTTAAATATAATAAAGATAATAATATAAAAGCTAAAGGGAATAGCAATAAGGGCACTACTAGTAGTTAGTATTAAGGGCACTAAGGCAGCGAACTGCCTATACTATAGGGGAATAATATACTAAGTAGAGATTTTTAACGCTAAGCTATATAATAAGATAATCCACCTAAAGCAATATTATAATTATTATAAGATTAGGTATATTACTAGGTACTATAAGGAGAAAGTAAGATATAGCAGGTATGCTGCTAGAAAACACCCTAAGGAAGAGAGGACTTACCTAACGTTAATAGGCAAGGTACGGAAGAGATGCCTAAATTATACAGGGGTATATCTAGTATAGTCTTGGCTATGCTTAGTAAGCAATAATAGATAATAGCAGGCTAGGGAGGCTTATGCTATAAGGCTGCTATTCTTCTGCAGCTATTAGTCAGAGGTTGTAATAGCTATTATAGGTAAGGGTTATTATAAAGAAAAGACCAGGGGACTAATAAAGAGACAGCTAAGAGGAAGGAGTATATAACTAAGGGGCCTTTTTATAAAATAAACCTATAAGCTATAATTAGGACAACAGAGACTGGCAAAGGAAGGCATAATACTAGCCTTTTTATAACTAACTAGAGGGCAAAACAATACCAGAGCCAGCCTAACTAGGGTGCTCTAAAGCATATAATAGAGTATATAATTAAGGTTATATACTAGAATACACAGAAGAAAAGCAATTTAGTATATTTAGCGTTAGGATATGGTATTAGCCCTAAGGTAATAGCTATCTAGAAACTAGGAGGTTATAATAGTATATTACTAAATCTATCCTAGGGGCACTATATATTAGTAATATATAGCAGAAAAATAGTAATTTATATATATTAAAAGGTTAAGATAGGACTTTAGATTATAAGGAGGGAAGAGAATTAATATAATATTAAGCTATATAAAGTAAAGGTATATAATATCTATTCCCTGGCTTATAAAAGGGAGTGGCAGATGCCTTTATAATACTTTACTAATACTTAGGTAAAGGACCGGAGTGTGTTTATAGGGGACTTTAACTAACACTACCCCTTATAGAACAGATTTAGCTAAACCTCTTAAAGGTATAATAAGATGTTAGAATTTATAATAAGGTAGTAACTTAGCCTAGCTATGCTGTTTAGGGAAGTAATAAGGAGAGAACATAGTAGTAGGGATAGCACTATTAACTATATATAGACCACTTATAATATTAGTGTTAAATTCATTAGGCTAGTAAAAATCGCCGGATCTAACCATATGCCTTAGCTTATTAGCATTAGGATAAGTAAGGAATTAAGCAATAGCCTAGGGTTAGTCTGGAGTTAAAGAATAGTAAATAAGAACCTTATTATAGTAAAGGCTTTAAATAGGCTTAGAAAGGAGGGGTTAGAGCTCCTGCTATATAACTAGCAGGAAATTAATAACTATATGTAATAGCTTACTTAATAACTTATAGAGATAGCTAATATAGCAGCACCTAAATAACCTTAAAGGCATAGTAAACTATAGCCTTAGTAGAATAAAAGGGTAAAGAATATAATAGCAGAGGCAAGATATGCTAATAAGTAGTAGTAGTAATAACGGACATAGGAATCATAGCAGGCCTTAACAAAAGCTATAGAAAAATAGAATTATATAATCTTAAAGGAAAAGAAAAGTAATTAGTAATAAGTAGTTAGTAAGTTATTTAGGTCTAAATAGAGCTTTTAAACCCTAGAGTGCTAGGCCTGGCTATAGAGTAAACTTTCTCTTAAGATGTAACAGGTTTTACTACTAACTTAGCTAGGAGATAATAGTAGGGAGGAGATAGTAAAGGTTATATATAAGGGTAAGGCAAAGGCATTTATAAAGAGGTTTTTTTCTTTATTTATAGCTAGGGCTTTAGGTCTAGAGATAGAGGTAGAGATAAGATACTATAGTAATAATTAGGTGGTTTTTGTGTTTATAAAGGAAGAAATTAAAGAAGTTATAAAGAATATAGTAAGTTAGAAAGCCCTAAGGCCGGAAAAGCTACTAATAAGCTTTCTTAAGCTATATAAAGCAGCCCTAATATTATGTTTAATATGCCTTATAAATGCATACTGTGGTTTAGAACACTATCCGGCCTCATTCTAGCAAGCAAAGGTGGTAGTTCTATATAAACCTAGGAAAACCCCTAAGGAGTTAGGCAGACTAGGGGGGTAAAGGCTAATATTGCTATTAAATATAATAGGAAAAGTAATTAAGAAAGCTATTATAAGGAGGATTACTACTATAATAAAGAAAGGCTATATACTACTAGATATATAAATAGGCAATAGGGCTGGCAGGTTAACAGAGGTAGTACTAAGTATGCTAAAAGAGGTTATAAGGATGGCATAGCATTACTAGGGAATAGTATTATTACTATAGCTAGATATTACTAAGGCATTTAACACTATTAGCTATAAATAATTAATTTATATAATAAAGAAGTTAGGACTGCTAGGGTAAATAGCTAGATAAGCAAGAGCTTTACATTGAAAAGAAGAGCATAATTAGCGTTTAATAGACATATTACTAAGAAAATCCAAGTTACTACAGGGGTTTTATAAGGGTTACTAGCATCTCCTATCCTCTTCCTACTCTATATTATACTACTATATTAAAGACTAGCAGCGGCGGAATTAACATTAATATTAGGGTTCTTAGATAATATAAACATTATAGTATATAGAAAAATAGTAAAGAAGACTAAAGTATAACTAAAAAGAGGCTAGAGAATATATAAGGAGTGGTTAAAAGAGTATAGGCTAAGGTTTAACCTAGGGAAGAGCAAGCTAATATACTTTATAAGGAAGAGGCAGGCGATTATAATAATAATTTAACTTAGAAGAACGACAATATAACTAATATAATTAGCGCGATTTTTAGAGGTTTGGATTTACTAGAAGCTTTATTAGTTAACCTATATAGAGAAGGTAAATGCTAAATTATTATGGCAGAAGTTAGCACTTATAATGCTAGCTGTATTTATATAGGGATGCCGACTAAAGTGTGTAAGATCCCTTTATACATAGGTAATAAAAAGTATAATAGCCTATAAAGCTGGGATATACTACACCTATAGTGAGTTAGAAGGGGTAGTATAGGAGGTAGTAAAGGTATTTATAAGGAAATAGAATAAATGCTTAAGGCGGGTTATAGGGGCATATAAGGCAACACTAGTAATACTTTTAGAGATAGAAGTAGTAGTACTACTAGTAGATTTATACCTTAATTACATTAAGTAATGATTTTACTAAAGACTTAAGAATAGTAGTATAGGCAAGAAGATACAATAGGCATGCAATTTAATAGCATTATAGCTATAATGCTAAGGAAGAGGCTGCTAACGTAATTACTATAAGGCGTTTTCTAATGCCCCCCCCCCTCCCCTAGTAGCCTTATAGCTAAATAGGAATTAGAGAGAGAGTGGGAAAAATAATAAATATAGCAGAGGCATAAGGCTTAGGTAAGAAGAGAACGGGCAAAAGCAACAGTAGTAAATAAGGAACCTAACATTAAGAGCATAAAAAAGATAGTAAGGCTTTATAATAGCCTGCTAAAGCATAAATCTATAGCCTTAGTATAGCTTAAACAGAAAAAATAGGGCTAAATGCCTTTTTCTATAACAGACAGATACCTAAGGTAACATTACTAATATATTAATGCTAGGGAGGAAATAAAGATATCTACTACCTTATCCTGTTATGCCTAAAATATAATTATTTAAGGCCGATCCTAGCAGTGCCTGTAATAAGAGACCTATGGGAACTTAGGGCAGCGTTTAATAACAAAAAGCTAGCACTAAATATCGTAAAGTAGGTACTCTTAACTAGGCGACTTTAGCAGTACAGGTTAGCAGAGGAGCTTTATAAGGCATGGTAGATATGTAATGTTAAGGCTAAGAAAGGGACTAGAGGTAACGGAAATAATAGAATAAAGAAGGAAGAGCTAGATTAGGAGGGGAGGTGCTTATAGGGGGTTTTTACTAATATACTAACCTTTTATATAAAGCATGACTATACTTTTGTTATTATCTGCAGCTCTGGGGGAACTGGCAGATATCTTATACTAATAGTTAAAAAACAATAAAGACTTTATATTAAAGGCTTAGCAGGAGCTATATAGAAGAATATAGGTTTTCTTCCCTATCTTAGGGTTTTTCCTATATTAAGAAGTTAGTAGATAAACTAGTTAGTGGCTCTAGCTACCTAGCGTACATGAATAATAATAATAATATTTATAAAAGAGAACTTTTAAAGAGTATCCTTTCTTAAAAACTCTATAAGCACTACCTAATTCTATCCTAAAATTAAACTAAGTTAGTTAAAAATATTAATATTAATATAGCTACCAAATAATAAATTAATAACCGTATTATATATATAATTAACTATTATATTCTTAACTAAGGAAAAGGGCATAATCTCCTTATTAACTTCTAGTAAGATTATAAAAATTAAACTAAGAATACTTTTAATAAAAGCAACACTAATCTTAAGTATACCCTATATAACTACCTTAATAATAATAGTGTTAAAATAGCTAAAGGATTAAGATTAAATATCTTTAAAGATCTTATTAATATTTTAAATATTAACCCTAATATAGATTATAAACCTTTACTAGAAAAAGCAACTAAAAAAGGAAAAGAGATTTAATAACTTAAACTTTCTAATAATAAGGACTCTAATAATAATAATAAAGATTTTTATTTAACTAAAGACCCTTAACCTAAACTAGAAAACCTAACCAGAATACTTTTTAATAGTAATTAAAAAGCCTTAAATACTCTTAAAAGACTTAACTAAAAAAAATAATAATATTCTAAAGAAGTGTATAACTTTATTAATAAGAAGTTATTATATTTTATGGAGAAATATTCTTAAGTAGGAGTTTTCCCCTTACTTTACTTAAAAGCCTTTCTTATTATACTTTAAGGTAAAGCTTATATATACTTCTTTAAATACTTTAGAGCAAAGATAATTCTATTTAAGGAAATAACTTAGAATATTAGAAATTACTTTAAAATACCTAAGAATAAGAGCTTTTATAACATATAATTTACTAACCTATGCCTTTACTATATTATTATAAAATACCTAATAAAGAATAAGTTAGAATGCCTAGAAATCCTTCTTAACTAACTTATAAAGATATTTAATAGCCTTTATAACCCTCTTAAGTACGATATAATTCTTTTTTATTAAGTATAATAAGTAATAGAAAATAATAACAATTTTTATAATGCTAAATTTAGGAATGTGCCAACCTTTAAAAGATTTGGTAGTAATCTTTAAAATTACCTCTTAGCAATAAATATACTACTAACCTCTATAAGTTAGTTACTAACAACTACTAATAATTTAAATGCCCTTATCGCCTGGTCTATAAACCAAAACACTAACATAGTAATGTTTACAGACTAATAATATTTATAAGCTATATATTATAAAAAACCTTAAGCTAGAGCAAGCTTAAAGAAATGCTTTATATACTATAAAAAAGAATACTAGTTAACTAATTATCCTGCCTTTAAGCAAAAGAAAGTAAAAGCAACTTAGTAAAATAATAAAAAACATTTAAAACCACCTTTTAAATGCTAATACTATGTATTTTTATAGGCCTATAAGGGCAAAATAGCCTAACTTACTACTACTAATAATAGTAGTAAGGATAAATATAAAAAAGCTGCTTAGAATGCTACTTTTCTTACTACTAATAAAAAAGAAAAACTAGATAATAAAGAGGCTTATAATACTCTCTTCTTTATAGCATTCTTTATATAAGCACTAAATCCCCTACTCTTTTTAGTATTAACTATAAACTTCTTATAGAATAATGCTTTTAAATATGTATTATTTCTTAAGGACCCCTATAACTATAATACTAAGGAATAACATTAATAATATATATATCTTATAAATACAAGATATATAGCAGATATATTTTATGGTATACTCCTAAATATAGGAGCATTAGGGATTTTAACTGCTAGCTAAGGCTAAGTTAATACTCTAATAAAAATTATAAAGAATCTTATAATTAAATATTCTTTTTACTAAAGAACTATTACCTTTAGAGCTGGTAATATGACTTTAACTAGTATTTTAAAGCTTCTAATGATTTTTAGTATAATACATTTTTATATGCTTAATAGTACTATACTGTTTTTATATTTTATTATAAATATAGATAGAATAGGTATTAAACTTAATAATCTTAGGAATCATTTAATTTAAAAAGATAAAAAGATACCTATTATTAGAAAATAAGGATATCCTTAGTAGACAGCTAGTTCTTAAGAACCTGCTATCTTTATACTTTTTAAAACCAAAATCCGTTAACTTTTTACTAATTTAGTTATTTATTAATTAACTAATTAAATAACCTTTTTACTAGGGCTAGTAAAGAATTTAATAAGGCTAATATAGGGAAAATTACACATGCTTGCTATTAATGCTAGATGAATATAAAAGCTCTAAGTAGGTTTAAGTTTACTCTTAAAGATAATCTTAAATTTAACTATAAGGTCCTTATTAATATTATGTAAATTAATAAGAAGCCGGTTTTATATATTATAGATTTAGTAATATCATTTTAAGCTGCCTGCATTCTTAAACCCTAATAATAAAAAGCTTAAGATATTTAAAATGCCCTTAAAGAGTGCTAAATTAATATATATCTTAAACCCTTAAACTGAATAGTTTATAATATTAAAAGGAACTTTGCTTTTAGTAAATTTAAGTATTTAGCTTAATTATTTTTAATTAATATTAATAAAGTCCCTGTTAAGGCTTATAATAGCATTAGAAAACTTAAGCAATATTATACCCCTCTTTATAAAGCATATAATATTATTAAGACTAAAGCTAATAGTCTTCTCCTAAAAAAGCAAATGCTTTAAATAGCTGTTAAAGCAGTTAATAACTCTACTGGTTTAAATAGCCTTATCCCTACCCTCTTAGTCTTTAGAACCTATTTAAGGATAATAAATAATTCCCCCTTAAGCTTTATAATTACTTAAAGAGCTAAGATACTTTAAAAAGTAATAAATAAAGTAAGGCATAGTCTTATAAGGCGCTAAGTTTATAATACTCTTAATACCTGTAATAGCTTAATAACCCTGCTTATATATACTCTTCCCTTAAATTCTAATATATAAGTTTAATATAAAAAAGGCAAATAGATTAGCCCTTATAAGCTTTTCTTAATAAAAAAAAAGACTTATATTATTAAAATGCCTTATAGCCCTATAAAATTTTAGTTTATAGTTATTAAACTATATATAACCTTGCTAAAGGTAAAATCTTCTTATAAGGAAGACCTGGTTTAAGGTAATAAAACCTATAAGAACCCCCTTAATAACCTAATAACTCTATTATAAAAAGAATATAAAAGATCCTAAAAACACCCTTAAGTAAAGGCTTTTCTTACTAAAAAAAAAGGCTGATTTTTAACTTATAATTAACCTCTATATATAAGGAAAAATTAATATACCTAGAGATCCTTTTAAACACTTTAATAAAGCAAAAATTAATACTTTACTAGTGAGGAATATATTTAAATTTATAAATTTTAACCTGTAAAGTTATAGAGGCAAAAGACTTTTTAGCTTATAAATAGTAAGAGAAATTAAAGGTAAGGTAACTAACTCCTTATATAAAAAATTATAATATATTATTTAAGGCTATAGTAACTAAGGAAAGGAAGTTATCCTTATATAATTACTAATGATTTAAAGAGCTAGTTAAAGGCTTATTATTGCCCTTACTCTCTTATTAAAAAAGAAAGGTATTATGGTTTAGCTTAGAGATATTACCTAGGTATATATTTAATTATAAATAAAGCTAAATTATATAATTCTTATAAAGCTTCTTATATAGATGATATATCTTTACCTACTAGATGTTATTATAGTTATAATTAAGCTACTATATAAAATAACAGAGGCTAGTATATATTAGTAGTTAATATACTTTAATTATTATTATTAAAAGCTTTAGATAATTACCTTTACTTATAACCTATGTCTCTTTATTTCTTTAGAGAAAAGCTTATACTTTAGAATTATTAAAATATAGACTGATAATACATTAGGACTTAGTAATGCTAAATTCTTTAATTATAAAGAGGCTAAGTTAAAAAATGCTAAATTCCTTATAAAGCTAAAAGATAAGTTAATGATTTTAATACTACTAATGTTTAATAGCTATATCCTAAGCAAAGTTAATAATAATACTTTTTTCTTATAATAAAAAGCATAATAAAAAAAGCTATTATAAGTTAATAACCTGACTAATTAAGCAAAATATATTAAATAATAAGCCTAAGGAGCGTATATTACTTTAATATATTAACCTAAAGTATCTTATAATGTTTCTATTACTACCTAAGTTCAATCACTAGAATTTAATAATATTTTAAGGCTTAATAAAAGACTTTAATAGCAAATTAATAATTAAGACTATAGACTTTAATATATATCTCTTTTACTAAAAAACGCTACTTTTTATGTTTTTATTAATAGCTCCTTTACTAATAATAAAGACCTTAGCTTATAGCTTAGATATATAATTATTCTTAGTAATAAGGAAAAGAATATTAATAACCTCTGAATTTACCCTTAAAGGAAATATTATAACATATAGTTTAACTAAGTCTAAAAGAGTTATAAGAAATGCCTTAGCTTTTAAGCTATATAGGATGGTTTAAGGTATTAATATTACCTATATAATAAGTACTACTTTAAATATTATTACTAACTAACTTAATAAGCTAAGAATCCTAATAATTATATATACTAACTCTTTCTTACTATATAAATGTTGGTAGCGCTCAGGTTACAAGTATGCTGCAGCACAAATGTAAGGGGGGGGGTTTAATATTCAATTCATCTATGTCTTTAAAAGAGGGGAAGAAGCAGGCTATAATGCGGAGGTGTGGTATTATGGCCACGGTACGGCCCCAGGTCACATGACCTGTAATCTAGCTAATTAGGGTGCGTGCATTCTGTGTGCAACCTACAATTCCTAGGCAATATAGCATATCCCTTTTATTATCTATATAAGCGATTCTAATACTTGTAAATTCTCTCTCTATTAAAAAAGAAGAGGAATCACTCTAAAAAAATGCATAAAACGCCCTAAATAATCAGATATTAATAAATAAATAATAAAGCGAAAAACATCCTTTAAATAAATGACTTTTGTTGGTCCAGGCCGAATGGTTGTAGAGGCAAAGAGTGTTGTAAGGGGGGGGGGCTAAAGAGTGTAATTCCCGCGTTTAATCCTACTAAATTAGGCGCTTATAATCGCGTTTGAATTTATTAAATTTAAGCTCTTTATCGGGCGCTTAATTTGTCGTTAGATTTAGTAAGGAATTAGGACTTTTTCATTCTTCGGCGGCTTTAGCGGCGGCTTTTACGGCAATTCTTATAACAGGTCTTTTAACCTATCCTTTTACACGGATTTAGGCTTTATTCTTTATTATAAAGGTCTTAAGAGGTTTATTTAGTAAAGCTTTTATTATTATATTCGTAGGATTATTATTGCTATTAATCCAGCGTATCTCAGCCACTTCCCTCCTCTTATATAACTGCCATAAAGCTATAATATTAATTATTAGCCTTTTTTCCTTTATCGTCCCTAGCTTAATAATGCATTTATATAGCAAAAAAGAGTTAGTGCATATTATTATCAGAATTTTCAGCTTGTTTAATCGGTTAGTAATAATATTCAGAGTAGTGCTTATTATATAGGCAATATTAACACCTTAAACCATCCTATATAGCTTAGAAGCTAATGCACTTCTTGTAACTCTTTTAGATTTTATTAAGCTGTATGTTATGATATTTCCTCTGAGGGTGAATTTAGAGGTATTATTATCCTTCCTTTCATTACTTAGGATAATTACATAGCCTAGTTAAGAGCTAAGGTCTTTATTGTTTGTAAAAGAACCGTTAATAAAGATATAAAGAGCAGCGTTTTCTAGTAAGAGAGATATATATTAAAGTCCACGGTCTTAATTATTGATTTGCTATTAAAGTCTTTTATTAAGCCTTAAAACATCGTCAGATCCTGGATGTTAGACTTGGGCGGCAATAGAAAGATTATAAGATACTTTAGGTTAATATATTAGAGCAATATACGCTCCTTATGCTTGCTGTTTAACATATTTCGCTTAGTTAGTCAGGTTATTAACTTATAATAGCTTCCTTCCTTGTTCCTTTTATTATAAAAAGAAGGTGTTATTATTAACTTCGCTTAAAATGCAACTATTAAACATTAATAGTGTTAAAATCATTAACCTCTCTTTTAGCTTTGCAAGGAATTTAGCGTTTTTTAACTTAACCTCTTTATAATTAAAAAACTTAGCATTGCTAAGTCCTAAGGTATTATTAGTCTGCATTCTAATGATTCTAAAACACAAGCTTTTACTAAAAGAAATAAGAAAATAAGGGTCATATGTAGAGGTTATTATCTGTAGTCTCTAATAATAATAATTAAAATACGTCGACTACTAATGTGTACCAGCCTTTGCTATTCCGTATAGCGGCTTAATTATAACTATAATAACGTCTGGCGGGTAAAGGTATGTAATTTGTGCTGGAAGCTTCGCAAGAATTATGCAATTAAGCTTTGTTTATAACTGCATATATGCTTAGGTAATATCCCTTAGCTAAACCATAATGCCTTTCTTTTTTAATAAGAGAGCAAGGGCAATAATAAGCCTTTAACTAGCTCTCTAAATTGTTAGGGACTGCATAAGAATAACCTCTTTCCCACGGTTGCTATGGCCTTAAATAACATATTATGACTTTTTATATAAGGAGTTAGTTACCTTGTCTTTAACTTCTCTTACTATTTGCAAGCTAAAGAGTCTTTTGCCTCCATGCCTTTGCGGGTTGAATTTTATAAATTCAAACACATTCCTTACTAGTAAAGCATTAATCTCTACTTTATTAGAGAGTTTGAAAGGTTCTCTGGGTATATTGATTTTTCCTTACGCATAAAGGTCAATTATAAGTTAAAAATCGGCCTTTTCTTTCTTAGTAAGAAAAGCCTCTGCTTAAGGGTGTTTCCAGGGTCTTCTACGTCCTCTTTATAGTGGAGTTATTAGGTTATTAAGGGGGTTTTCATGATTTTCGTTACCTTAAACCAGGTCTTCCTTATAAACCGGGTCTTCCTTATAAGAAGATTCCACCTTTAGTAAGGTTATATATAGTTTAATAACTATAGACCGAAACTTTATAGGGCTATAAGGTATCTTAATAATGCAAGTCTCTCCTTCTATTAAGAGAAGCTTATAAGGGCTAGTTTATCCGCCTTTTTTATAATAAACTCGTATATCGGAATTTAAAGGAAGAGTGTGTATAAGCAGGGTTATTAGGCCGTTACGGGTATTAAGAGCATTATGGACTTAGCGTCTTATAAGACTACGTCTTGCTTTATTTATTGCTTTTTAAAGTATCTTAGCTCTTTAGGCAACTATAAAGCTTAAGGGGGAATTATTTATTATCCTTAAATAGGTTCTAAAGACTAAAAGAGTAGGAACAAGACTATTTAGACTAGCAGAGTTATTAACTGCTTTAACAGCTATTTAAAGTATCTGCTCTTTTAAGAGAAGACTATTAGCTTTAGTCTTAATAATATTATATGCTCTATGAAGAGGGGCATGATATTGCTTAAGTTTTCCGATGCTATTGTAAGCCTTAACGGGGACTTTGTTAATATTAATTAATAATAGTTAAGCTAAATGCCTAAATTCGCTAGAAGCAAAGTTTCTTCTAGTATTGTGGACTATCCAGTCTGGGGGTCTAAGATATGTATTAATCTAGCACTCTTTAAGGGCATTCCAGATATCTTAAGCTTTCTATTGTTAAGGTATAAGAAAGCAAGCAGCTTAAAATGATGTTGCTAAATCTATAACGTATAGGACCGGCTTCTTGTTAATTTGCATGATATTAATAAGGACCTTGTAGTTAAATTCAATATCGTCTTTAAGAGTAAATTTAAATCTACTTAGAGCTTTTGTGTTTATCTGGTATTAATGGCAAGCATGCGTGATTTTTCCTATGTTAGCCTTATTGAATTCTTTACCAGCCCTAGTAAGAAGGTTATTTAATCAGTCGATTAACGGATGACTAAATCGGCAATAAAGTTAACGGATTTTGGCTTTAAAAAGCATAAAGATAGCAGGTTCTTAAGAACTAGCTATCTACTAAGGATATCCCTATTTCCTAATAATAGGTACCTTTTTGTCTCCTTAGATTAGAAGATTCTTAAGATTGTTAAGTTTAACACCTATTTTATCCATATCTGTAATAGAATATAAAAATAGTATAGCACTATTAAGCATATAGAAAGGTATTATGCTAAAAATCGTTAGAAGCTTTAAAATACCAGTTAAAGTCACAGTACTGGCTCTAAAGGTAATAGTCCTTTGGTTAGAGAAATGCTTAATTATAAGGTTCTTTATGATTTTCATTAGAGCGTTGACTTGGCCTTGGCCAGCAGTTAAAATTCCTAATGCTCCTATATCCAGGAGTATACCATAAAATATATCCGCTATATATCTCATATCCATAAGATACACGTATTATTAAGGTTGTTTATTAGTATTATAGTCATAGGGGTTTTTAAGAAATAAGGCATGTTTAAAAGCATTATTCTGTAAGAAGTTTATAGTTAATTAGGAAAAGAGTGGGGGATTTAGTGCTTATATAAAGAATACTATAAAGGAAAGAGTATCACAAGCCTCTTCATTATCTGGTTCCTCTTTTTCATTAGTAATAAGAAAAGCAGCATTTTAAGCGGCTTTTTTGTGTTTGTCCTTACTGCTATTATTAGTAGTAGTAAGTTAGGCTATTTCGCCTTTATAGGCCTATAGAAATACATGGTATTAGCGTTTAGAGGGTGGTTTTTAGTGTTTTCTGTTATTCTACTAAGTTTCTTTTGCTTTCTTCTGCTTAGAGGCAGGATGGTTAGTTAACTAGCATCCTTCTTTATAGTAAATAAAGCATTTCTTTAAGCTCGCTCTGGCTTAAGGTTTTTCACAATATATAGCTTATAAATAGCATCGGTCCGTGAACATTACTATATTGGTGTTTTAGTCTGTGGACCGGGCAATAAGGGCATTCGGATTATTGTTAGTAGTTATTAGTAACTGACTTATAGAGGTTAGTGGTATATCCATTACTAAGAGGTAATTTCAAAGATTACTAACAAATCCTTTAAAGGTTAGCACATTCCTGAATTTAGTATTATAGAAATTATTGTTATTTTCTATTGCTTGTCATACTTAATAAAGAAGAATTATATCTTATTTAAGAGGGTTATAAAGGCCATTAAATATCTTTATAAGTTAGTCAAGAAGAATTTCTAAGCATTCTAACTTATTCTTTATTAGATGTTCTATAATAATATAGCAAAGGCATAGATCGGCAAATTGTGTTTTATAGAAGCTCTTATTTTCAGGTGTTTTAAAGTAATTCCTAATGTTCCAAGTCATCTCCTCAAATAGCATTGTCTTTACTCTAAAGTATTTAAGGAAGTATATATAAGCTTTACCTTAAAGCATAATAAGGAAGGCTTTTAGGTAAAGTAAGGGGGAAACTCCTGCTTAAGAACATTTTTCTTTAAAATATAGTAACTTCTTGTTAATAAAGTTATATACTTCTCTAGAATATTATTCTTCTTTCTAGTAAAGTCTCTTAAGAGTATTAAGGGCTTTTTAATTGCTATTAGAAAGTGTTCTAGTTAGGGTTTGTGGTTCTGGGGGAGAGTCTTTAGTTAAATAAAAATCTTTATTATCAGAGTTCTTATTATTAAAAAGTTTAAGTTATTAAATCTCTTTTCCTTTCCTAGTTACTTTTTCTAGTAAAGGTTTATATTCCGTGTTAGGGTTAATGTTTAAGATATTAATAAGATCTTTAGAGACATTTAATCTCCATCCTCTGGCTATTTTAACACCATTATTATTAAGGTAATCACGAAGGGTATACTTAAGGTTATTATTAATTTTATTAAAAGTATCCTTTATTTAATTTTTATAATCTTGCTAGAAGTTAATAAGGAGATTGTGCCCTTTTCCTTTGTTAAGAATATAGTAGTTAATCGTATATATAATACAGTTATTAATCTGTTGTTTAGTAGCTGTATTAACATTAATGTTATTAACTAACTTAGTCTAATTAAAGGATAGAATTAAATAGTGCTTATAAAGTTTTTAGGGTAAGGTGCTTTTTAGAAGTTCTCTTCTATAGATATCCTTTTAGAGTTATTTATTAAAATCATTTATTTTTCCTTAGCTTAAAGATATTTTTATGTTTTAGGCTTTGTGTTTAGTACTAATTAAAGCGGTTAGCGTTAGTTCTCTGTAAATAATAGTAAAGATCTGGTTTTAATCGTAGATAAGTAATAGTTAATAATAAGGGAGAAGATTTATAAGAGTTAAGTCTTCTTATAATTATAGACGATTTAATAGTTAATAATTTAAAGAAATAATCCTTTAGTTAGCACAACGTCGGAATTTCTTATAGTTACATAAGTAAAAGCGTTTAGATAAGTCTTTTCTAGGTATAACCTAATAAATCTGTAGTTATTAGTAACTACTAATTAGTGTTAGTAGCGCTTAGGTTACAAGTATGCTGCAGTATAAATATAAGGGGGGGGGTTTAATATTTAATTCATCTATATCTTTAAAAGAGGGGAAGAAGCAGGCTACGATGTAGAGGTGTGGTGTTGTGGCCACAGTATGGCCCTAGGTTACATAACCTGTGATCCAGCCAATTAGGGTGCGTGCATTCTGTGTACAACCCATAATTCCTGGGCAATGTGGCGTATCCCTTCCATCATCCATACGAGCGATTCCGACAATAAATATATTATTAAGCTAGGGATAATTGTTAGTAACGCGCAGGTTACAAGTATGCTGTAGTACAAATATAGGGGGGGGTAAAGTTTAATAATTAATTTATATATATATTCTAAAGGGAAGAAAAGCAGGCTATAATACAGAGGTATGGTGTTATGGCAACAGTACAGCCCCAGGTTATATAACCTGTTGTTAAGCTTTATAGTGCATTTTACCACTAAAGCTTACAGGCAAGGCTAGATTACCTGGCCTCTTAAAGGTTATCAACTAACCTTCCGGATTACTGGAGATCTAGGGTGCTTACATAAGCATATTTAGGTACATTAGAAAGCCCCTTTCTAGAGGATTCTAATGGTATCTAAATGTACCCTAGATGGGAAGAAACCAGGGAGATACGCCCTGTAGAATT